>SZWC01003330.1:4942-25391 GCA_023375785.1 Penium margaritaceum | reverse complement strand
GGGGGGGGGGGACAAGCTTAAGGTTTTACTTTGTGTTATTTTGAATGAGAGGTATTCGTGGGACAATGTGCGTACCGGAAAACACTTACAGTTTGTGTTTGACGGAGTCCGTGGATGTATGTAGATCAACGGTGAAAGGAAATCTGGAACATTCTCTTCAGAAATACACTTTTCTATTACTATCTGTGTCTTTAAGACACACTGGAAAATACATTGTCCCAATACACTTTCACATTTTGGAGGAGCGGGGTGAGAGGGTCTCGAGCCCTTGCTACTCTACCCGAGTCAAAAGTGTATTGCGACAGTGTATTGGGAAGTATATCTCGATGGGGATTTACTAAATACACAAGTGAACAAATACATTAGTGTATGTTATTCCATACATGCACATTACACTAGCTGATACACTCCCCCAATACATTCGACGTGTTGGGGGAGGGGGGGGGGGGTGGAGGGACATGCTTAAGGTTTTGCTTTGTATTCTTTTGCATGGGAGGTATTCATGGGACAATGTGCGTACAAGAAAATACTTCCAATTTTTGTTTGATGAAGTCTGTGGATGTATGTAGATCGATGGAATAAGGAAATTTGGAACATTTTCTTTGGAAATACACTTGTGTATTTATAACACTGTCTATCAGATACACTAAAAGATACACTGCCCCAATACACTTTCACATTTTGGGAGAAGGGGTGGGGACAAATCGTATCTCTCCCTCTGAATTCAAAGTGTATTATGGGGGATTTGTCGGGTATTGTATGTGGAGGGGGTTTGTTTTTGTACACAAGAGTGCAAATGCACTTGTGTAGATTTTCTGGCGTACGCAAGATACACTTTGCAATTCACTCCCCCAATGCACTTACGATGTCTTCGGGCGGGGGGAAAATCGAATTTGAGCAAATTCTGCTCGCTGCAATTGCTGACTTTCGGAAAAATGACTGCATGTCTTTTTCTTCTATGAAGACTCAACTCTATTCTGTTTCTAGAACTTGATCACATGGTACATGGGACAAATATACCCTGAAGATATTCATAGGTCATAAATAGGTGACCCTACGAATCATTGATTTCATGTTTTAATGTAGAAAAAGAAATAAGAATTCACTATAAATTATTATAAATTCCTCTTCAAATAAAAATACATTTGTGCACTAAGAAATTAGTGATGTAATAAGTGTATACATGCCAGTAAACTTCTGAGAATCTAAGATAATGGAGGAGTAGTATACATAGGTAATGAAGTGTATAGAAGAGGGGTAATTAACCATAACTCGGTCCCCTCCCTTGATATGTCACCACTTTTGAGCGCTGGTTTGGTCATTGGAAAGACTTGCGTCTTGATTGCATGTGGGGTTATGTCACCACTGTCTGGTTGCCCAACGGTATCTGCAACGGCAAACTCTCTTCTCGCACCCACCCCCATAACTTCCTCTGCATCTCTACTCTTTCCAAGGTGTGGCATTTCTGGATATCTGACCCGTCTCACTTCACTAAGTAACATGACGATCTAATCATTGAGGATGTTTTCCATAGCGACTTATCCTGCATGGCTCCTCCTCTTCTCTATCATTGCTTTGTCAGCTTGGATGGATGGGCATATCTCAGTCGTTAACTTTGGGAATCATGTGTCCACTCTCAAAGTCCCTACTGTCTCCACCACACATGCTTCACCGGTATCCTCTCCGCCTGAGTTGCCCTTGACTTCTAGTGGACCCAGTTTGGCTACTCAGTCTACTTCCTCTCCTTACTAGTTATTGTTGGAGTCTTGAGGGTTGTTGCTTGCCTCCACATCGAACACCACGTCAGATCCACCGTATTCAGCACCCATCTCAGTCGCTGCCTCTCCATCGTCTGTCCCAATCCCAGCACAATCTGCTCCCTTTGGTCCCACAACCTCCTGCATCACTGACCACAATGCATGTTGTTGTTCCAAAGTCACCTCACAAGTCACAGACAACAATCCCAGTTGTCGGTCCTGAGTTGAGCATGCATGGAAGAGGAAATGTGCTATCTTCTTCAGCAGTCAACTGTTCAAACCTCACGGCACTGCACTCCATCTAATGCATCATCCTCCACTGTAGGATCCACTACCCCACTCAATAGCCTTGAAGCACATGGACTTGCTGTTAATGGGATTCATTCCAACTCATTAGTAGGGTATGCATAAGTGGCATGTTAATTCAATTGCATCCTTGATGCCTATGTCTTGGGCTGCATTTAGCCTATTTTACAACTAGTGGTCTCTTCACGCTCTCATCCGAGCTTGCCATATTGGCAGGCACGAGAGACATTGATGCTTATCTCTACAAAAAGTCCATGTGGGAGGATTTGGATGCTCTCAAAGGGCGTCTATGAGTTGGTCAACCTGCTTAGATGCTGCAATATTGTCCACGTCCGTTGGCCATTTGAGCCCATTGTCATCTATGTCAACTACCTCCTCATTGCTTTCCCCAGCCCCGTTGATGACCGGTCGGTCAAGACAATCATGTAGTCCACCTACAAGATGAAGGACCTGGGCCTAGACCTTTCCAAGGATCAAGCTAGAGCGTGATCGCCAGCATTGTAGGACACATATACACCAGAATGTGGATGCTTACAGCCTTTGTGGCCGCTTTTCCTCTCTATTGGCTATTGTCCCCACAACTTCAACGCCGATGACTCCAACAAGTGAGCAGTCCTTTGATGTATCACAGCTAGAGGAGACAGAAGATTTCATCAATTTCCTTAGTGTGATTGGCTCCCTCATGTACCTTGCCACTCCAACGTGGGCAGATGTGACATTCTTAGTCAAGGTCTTGAACTTTTCAATAGCAGCCACAAGAGCAACATCTAAACGGCCCTTCATGTTTTTCCTCACGCGCTTTCTATAGCACGCGCATGCTATGCTCTTGTGCGATGGCCTCTGTTGAAGTTGATGGCTACACTGACAGCGATTGGGTCTACGACACTGATGCTTGCAGTTGGATAGGATACATCTTCTTGGTCTGTGGGACAAACATTTCATGGAAGAGTTGGGATTAAGGGGTGTATGGCATGCTGCTTGAATGAGGTTGACTATGTTGCACTCAGTGAACGGTCTTGGGAAATTGTTTGGCTTTGCCACAATCATATTGAAACTACGCGAGTTGTGTTGTGCTTTAGCTGTACCTGTGTGAACTATGTCGTTGTTGTTGCAATAGAATCACACTGGGTTGATGAAGAACCAGATGTAGAGGAGGTGTAGTAAAGCAGCAACAACAACAACATTAGTGGAAACGACAAGGACAGAACATAGGGTGGATTGGAGGAAAAACAGAACCAGACGTATGACGTGGTCAGTAAATGTGTCCCGGTCTTCCTGCTCACAACGAAGGCACTCCTCAACAGCTTGATGAGCCATGATAGCCCCTTGAAGCACAGTAGGCTCATGTAGTAGTGTAGGAGTGAATTGCTCGTCCTGTTGACGTGCTAGCTGGAACACATGTGGCACGTACTTTGGCCGTGAAGGTAGACACAACGGCAATACTGGAGTCAAGTGCAGCCACAAGCAAAGAAAAAATTTGAGGGGATGGATTCAGTTCTGGTTGGGGTGACACAACATGGGAATCAGCTGGTGGAGCCGGACTTGCAAGGAAAGGAGAAGGACGAGAAGTAGAAGTGTCACATAACATGGATGTAATTACGTCACTGACTTTTGTGTGCTGATGCTGCTGGTGGGTTCTAAGGACAATAAGGGGATCTTTACGATCCCAATAGAGGCGTATTTGTTGAAGGAGATGCGGCTTGGCATGTTGCAGAGTCATCCGACGCCGTTTGACAAGCCGGTTGTTTGCAAAGTCCCCGCATGTGTACGCCTCTCCTCCTAGGGAAGTATCTTCAGTAGTTGCAACGACGTCGGAGTCACTGATTGTGCTCCAAACGCGTCTTGTGGTACACAATCTTGTTGACAAGGCGGCACCACTCTGCAGCTTCATTCTTAGATGCGGGCATTGGCTCTGTCGAGGATGGTAAAGCATGTTTGGCAGATAGGCAGCAACCAAGGCCACTATTACTACTTAAGTTATTGGTTGGATGCTTTGAAGCAGTTTTTGCTGGCTGGCGGTGGCTTGGAGACTAGTTGCTGCTTCTACCCTCACCAGCTTAGATGCCAACTATGATCAAAGCTGCTAGCTAATACTACTGATTGCAGCTTGTATCTGTTGCCGACTACGGTGAGGTACCACTCCCAGGTGCAAGCTCATGATGCTGATGTGGTAACTTAGAATGCCACCACTATTGCTTCTTCTTAAACTGTGGTCGCTGCTTGGCTGTGGCATAGAATTTCCCCACCCCGGGACAGGTGTTGAGGCAAGTCACGGAGTTAAGGATATGCACGTGTGGTAAGGAAGAGCCTAGGGTGGCTTTGGCCACTGCTGTTATGCGGTTGCTACTACAGCAAGGCACTTTCAGTAGAAACTGTGGCAGTAGTGAAATCTACCTCCATGGCCCATATCATGGAGTGATGCGACCAAGAGTCACCTCTATTCTTCCTAGTGAGTCTTTCCTCATCCTTTGATGTTAGTATTCATTGACGTAGGACAAAAGGGTGTGAGAGATGGTGTGGAGGAATCAAGGAAAATACAAATATGTACACCTGGAACCATGCCATGAATGCGAGAAGGCTCATTGTAGTTAGAACGCGAACAAGTAGGGAGCACAAGAAAGAGTGGTGTTAATGTCAATCGACAAAACTACCCATACAAGGGGGGGTCAAACCAAGTTTCCCTGCAGTGAGCCAGTGACATTTAACTCCCACACCAAGAAAACCTGGCTATGCGACCCATAGGGATGAGCAACTGGGCAACACCAATGCAACCACTGTCACATGCACAATACAATAAACTGTATCCACGTCAACCATGAGCAATGTGGGTGCATGTACGCTCATCTAGGTCTACTGCATACTAATTGAATGTACGCAAATGTCACTCGTTATGCCATCTATCCGTGTTCAAGTCTCAATTTTAATCCAATGAAAGTACATTCAATGATGTCTATGCAGGGTCACCTCTTGCATGCTGGAAGAGGTGCTCCATCCACGTGATCCAATCTTTGTTTGATGCAACTGCACCCAAATTTCCATGTGTGTCATTCATGTACAAAGGTGTGCAAGTGGGCGAAGTGAAGCAATCACTTGCACATTCACAACCCCACAAACATCAGTTGTTGATGTAATTCCTGCCATTAACTACTGCTCACTGTCAAAAGGCTAGCCACTATTGCTATCAATGATGTTTAGCGTCCTCATGAGTTTTTCGGCGGTCTTTTTGCACTCCGGTACTTGCATCAAGAAAACCAGTAGTACTGTTATCCTCACTCTCTGGCAATGTTTCACCTGTCTTGTGAGTAGAGAATGTACTCCAGATACTACTAAAGTATTAGGGAGCCACCGACGCCATCTTACACATTGTCCTGATCTTTGAGCAGCTCTTTGAGATAAGGATGGTTATTGTAGTATGTAGTCTAGATTACCAATAAACTACTAATCTATCCACAATTGCTACAGCTCGGACTGTGTTGGACTGGATAAGTACCTCTACAAGATCTTGACTCGTTGCCACTAACAATCTTCATCAACCGTCTACTTGAGAGAGAGCCAAATCCCAAGGCTGCAATGTGACACAAACTTGCACCAACAGCTTGCATTCATGATCTCCAATGTAAAAGGCAATGGTAAACACAGATGATTTGTCCAGCTTTCCTCATGTTAGAAGTCAAAGTTTTCTCTATTGCTTTTGTTTCACGCATATGAAAGGAGACAATGAGTCCTTGATGATGTGTCCATGTCAACCTTGTTGAGATCCTGGTCATCTTTCTTTGCTCCAGATGCACTTCTAAAATTTGTAAAACTCCTGAAGGTGCGAGGCATGGAAAGGCCTGGTTTGAAGGCTGTTGACCAAAAAAGGGTCAGCATTTTTTTCTCACAGCTTTTGGTAAAGTGTTTCTTCGTCTCACCTGGTTGATTCCCATTTGGACAATGCACTTTCATTTCCCAAGCATTGGAATGTGAATAAGGTTCACACAAGCACTTTCTATAAGGGTTATAGGCCAGCCAACTCTTAGAGATATTGCATGTGCTCTCTTTTTCGTGATAACTTGTACAAGGAAAAGACAAGACCATGAAAACAAAAAACACACACAAAAAAAGACAAGAACACGAACTAAAAACAATACTGCAAAGAAAAGACAATTACACAAACAGAAAAAGAAAAAAAAAAGAAAAAAACGCAAGGAACGCACAATGACCACAAAGAAGATGGCAAAGGCCTAAAAAAAAGACAAAGAATACAGAGGGAAAAATGGTTGGGGAGGATGTGGTAATATGTGCAATCGTGCCAAAGAGTGAGTGGGTGTGTTTCACATGCTGCCGCGAGCACAACTCCACCATCACCCTGGAGGGTATATGTGGGTGCACATACACTTCTTCACCCATCATCATCGCGTGGCGTGCCACAAGGAGTCCTACGGCCCTGCTCCCATTATTCCACCCCTGATCCACTCCTTCACGTTGGACTCATGCACATGCTCTGGCCACTCCTGCCCTACAAGCTCAAAGAGGGGAGGGACGTGAAGCGCTGTGATGCAAGGCTGACATGGAAATTGATCTCACGTACCACGTGCAACACAGACAGCTTGTTGTTGATCAAGGATGCCAAATGCTAAACCCCAGCCATCTCATCGCAAAGATGGACATCACAAACAACCATGGCCATTGCAATGTTAACATGGCCATCGCAACACACACATTGTGCAAGCAGCCACAAAGGATCAATGGCGTTGATCTCGAGCTGCCAGAGACGTTTCTTCCAGCAGCCAAGGATACCAGCCAAGGCCGAGGTCAGGTAATCACCAGGAGAGACGTGGTGATGATCCATAGCTGTCGCTGTGGTTCTCCAATGGCCCCTTCATTACTGCATTTTCATCTTCATTGAACAGATCCAGCTCGATCGACCACTGTCATCTCTACCAGATAGAGAGGCCTCCAGTTCACATTGTTTGCTTCTGGAGTCCCAAAACCCGGTAGCTCTGATGGGCCCACCAGGAACAAAAGCAGAAGCACAAATTTGGAGGAGGGGAACGCCCACACACAAGCACAACCGTACTCAATCATACACAACAATCCTATAGCCCTCAGCTTCAGGTCTTGAACCATGCTAGTGCAGCAACACATGACATCCTTTGCGTGCTGCTTCTCCAAGCAACACTCACTGGATAGGTGCAACGGCACCTCCCCTTCCCTCCCCTCCCCTCTTCTCAACTCGCCTCTCCTCACCTCCCCTTCTCTCACCTCCCCTCCCCTCCTCTTCCCTTCCATCCCATCCCCTCTCCTCTCCTCCCCTTCCCTCCCATTTCCACCCCCCTCTTCCCTGCCCTTCCCTCCCCTTCTCCTCCCCTTCCAACCCCTTCCATATCCTCCCTTCTCCTCTCCTCCCCTTTCCTCACCTCCCCTCCCCTCCCCTCCCCTTCCCCGCAAAACCATCAAGCCAACTGGCCCACACCGCTTCACCAATCAGCAGTCACACCTAGCTATCACCCCCAAGAAACCAGCCCAGGCTGCCCCTCTGCCCACACTGAATTTTCCTCCACATACACTCTAGTCTGAATATTCTAGAATCCTCCTTCAAACCGTACGGGAAAGTGGGGGAGGACCAACCAAGATATACAGTCAGCCTAGTCTGGTATGCCTCAGACCCTCTGGCCGTTGATGAATCACACTTTCGCATTTTCAAATTTTACAAAGGCATTGCAAGGTCGAGGTACTATACAACACCTCGTGCACATGTGCATGGGTGCACGTGCATGTGTGCAAATTCACGTGCATGTGCTTGTGAATGTGCATGTGAATGTGCATGTGCTTGTGAATGCGCATGTGCATGTGCTTGTGTTTGTGCATGTGCATGTGCATGTACATGTGTATGTGCATGTGAATGTACGCGCACATGCATACACAAACACACATGCCCACGTACACACATGATAGCACACTCGCACAGACACATGCAGATGTGCACACACATGCACACACAGGCCATCGAATATGCGTGGCCGGGCAAGCCTGGCCCCCTCCATGACATGTTCCTTCACAACCTGCATAGGCACCACCAAAGGCAAACTCACCGTTGCAGATAGAACGCAGCTCATATGGAACGTAAGGGCCATCGAAAGGTAAACCAAAAGATACAATCCATATAATAACATGACTATTTTATCAATTTCCCAAATCTACAACATCCTTTCTACTAATGAAAAAACCAAAATTATGTTTTAGTGTTTTGCACAATCAACATATTCCATCTATTTAGAATACCACCACAACAAGAACCTTCTTCAAAAGCATAATGTTACATTAAACGTGCATTGTACTCCACAGTGGCTAGAGGAATTCATTACAAACGTTGTTTTTTCATCAATTTGTAAAGTTTATAATATCAATTTCTACATCATTAAACATCCATATCCATTCTATTCATCTGGATGCCAAATCTTCCTCTTTGGATGTTTTGTTCACAAAATGGACGAGTGAAAAAAATATGTAACAAAATGATGAATATACATAGACTTAACATATGCCATGCATCCATTTTTGTACTTTGACGTGTTCAAAAGTCAATTATTCTTTCATGCATAAACAATGATACAATAAGACTACCTTTATTAGATGAAAACATATTCATACAAACTTTCATCAGTTATCCTTCTTCATGACATCACTTGCAACCTCATTAGAAATCTCAATACCTTTTTGTTATAAGTACGACGTACTTTCCTATCTCTTTGACCTATCCACACAACAAGCAAGCAATTGAAAAAAAGGTGAAAACGTTTATTGCAAATAGGTAACTATGTAACCCAAAAAAGGAAGAAACAGCTTGTAGGAGTAGCTACCCATGACGGCTATGAGCAGCAACAGAGAGTAGTGGCAGCGGCAACACACAACGGTAGTAACAACGAGCAGGAGAGGCGAGAGCTACAACCACAAGTAGCAATAGCAGCACAACGGCAACAACATAGGTGGTAGCAACAACATTGCAACTGTTGCAGTGCCAAAAAGAACGAGAGCAGTACTTTAGAAACACCTTAGTAGAGGTAGCAGTTGTAATAGCACAATTGTAGTAATAGTCGCTATAGCAGCAGCAATGCACACCCAATAGCAGTAGTGTCGTGCCCAGAAAAAGTTGTGGCCATTGTCTTGTGAAGCATAATAGCTGTACAATAGCCAATTTGTAGCATTACTATGTAGCAAAACTGCTGCATTGTTCACTACTGCATAGCAGCAATACTACACAGCTACATAGCAGGTGTACATCAGCTGCAAACAATATGTGCAATACCGAGCAAGGAATGAAAGTGTCACCCTTTCTCTCCTTAGCCACATGGAATTCTTACAGGATTAAATAATAATGGTGTAAAAAATTCTGTGCAAACTGGTTGTGATGTCATGATAAGCAGTATAAACATCATCATTGAAGAGTTGAAACATCACTTTTCTTTAATGTCTCAACTCCTTGAGAAACACTATTGATTGTCCATTTGGACCACTTTAACCTTCAATCCCATACTACATTGTATCCATGGAGACTGTCCGTGACCAAGGGAAGGGGCTAACACACCCCTCCTCTTCCTCTTCCTTGGACATCATGAGCCCACAATTACGGTCATACCCAGTTAACAGGCCTTGTTGGGTGTAGGATGAAATGCACCATTAGAAGCAATGTCAGACTGATGCGTTGCAGGAGATCACGGACGTATTGAGGGGGCACTCAGGAGCCTCAAAGGAGAAACCGTGAGGAGCCTCTAGGGTTGCATCAAATTCTCACCAATCTACACCGTGGCCTAAGCACCCCTTGTCACATGTTGATGCGTGAGATGACAAGGAGATAAAGGATGACACACGCAAGGACAATATTTGCGTTCTTCAAGAGCGCAACCATGAGGTGCACTTTGGATCTCAGCCTCCCATCCCACCACTGTTTTGTCACCAGGAGTAGCCACGTCGTTCAATGGAATTCACTTTTTATGGTGTTCATCTTTTGGGTGGTTTCCTTGTACCTCGCCCCCTACCTTCCAAGCCTGAGGTCACCCTCCCCACAAAGTTGTGACGAAAGGAACCTTACATACCTCCAGCTTGCTATGAAAGCAACAAGGACTTTGACTATTGGAAGACCCCTTTTTCTATCAGCCAAATTTGATGGCGTCTGTCCCTCCTACCGCAGCCAATATCAGAGTCACGACACTCACCAGGACAGCGGCCGTAGCAGTCCCGCCCTGGGGTTAGGAGTTCGCTCCGACACTGCTTGCTGGGAAGATCCACGCACAAGGACAACTCAACTGTGTAAGTTCCACTCTCTTCGCTAGGATCTCGTGGAACTTGTAGCTGACTACTGGAGATGCGCCATGCGCCTTAACATGTGCATGTATGTGTTGGTCAGGAGCGACTATGTTGTCGCAGTCGGGTGGTCCCAGGCGGCTTGTCCTATTGTGTGTTTCATCCATGATGATGCTTGTAGAAGAGCTTAGTCAGTTTGTGATGAGCATGGACCTGACAATACTGACTGGCTTGACGAGTCACATATCCGTGTTTTTTGTCATGGTCCCGAACCCTCGACAAAGCATCTAGTAGAGGCAAAGTGTTTTTTAGTGTCGACGGCATGTCGTAAACCGAGTATCCCTTTGATCATTGACTTTAGTGGCACTTTTGACATGACTTGTTGTCATAATGATTTCGTTGTGCTCGGTCATGTTGACTCTAATTTGTCTTTTTGCACAAGATCTGGCCAGTCGATACCTTTTATGGGAGTTGGAGAAGTACAGTTGAATGATTCGCCTTGCCCCTTGTACAATTCCAATGTGATGTTTGTCCCTGCTCTTCAAGTCATCCTACTCGCTATTTGTGCATGCACCAGGATGGTTCTCACTCTTGACCACTTTGCCAAATATACCACACTGACTGCCATGGATACTCGTTCTGTTCCTCTTCTTGACTCAGTTGTTAATGACATGTATCGTGTATCTCGTTGCACACCCTTTTCCTCCTCTCCTTCCCTCACATCTGCACTTGCATTTGGAACTAGTACTCTGTCTCTAAGATACTATTATTTGCTAGAAGATCTCTGCCTTCTTCATACGAGCTTGGACACTATGTCAGCTCATTCAGACTCAGCCCATCCATTATCTTAATGCAGCTTCCTTCAAGAAGTCTTCCAATATCGATTCTCTTTTCTACACTCAGGGTAAGATGTACCGTTGCACGTATCCTGACTTTACTTCTTAGGTCCTGCGTCCACTAGAGTTGGTCCACTCGGACCCCCTCAATCTCCTCCCAGTCGAGTCCCTCTCAGAAGGATGTCAATATGTTCTCATCCCGTCTGATGACTTCACCAAGATGTGGCGGGTCTACAGGCTCCACCACAAGAGTGATACTGTCCTGACTTTCAAGTTGTGGCTAGTGATAGTTGAGCACCTGTCTTGTCACACCTTTCTCATGTTCTGCTCAGATCGTGGCGGCAAGTTCTTGGACAAGATGAACATGTTCTTTGCATATCATGGTGTTTATCAGTATTTCTCCACCCATGCTACACCATAGCAAAGAGGTATGACTGAGCGCTTGAACCGTACCATGTAGGATGCGGTTCGCGCCATGCAATCTGAGTGCAGTCTTCTATAGTCCTTTGGATTTGAGGGCTTTTCCTACATGATGCGGGTTTGGAACTGCCTGCCACATGGTCCTCTTTCAAACCATGTCATAGTGTACAAGCTGTGGTTTAGCCATAATGCCGACCTCTATCTCACTCGTGCCTGGGAGTCCCTCTGCCTGCGTCTGGTTTGTTGAGGACGAGTAGGGATCTAAGGTCTCTCTTTGGGATGGCATGTGTGCCTTCCTTCACATCTACCCATATTGAAAGCCAAAGGTAAAAGGCCTGGTGATTTTAGGACCATGTTTTCTGTCACATTGTAAGTTATCAAGACATTCTCTTCTTTGAGGCTCTCATGTACCATGACTTGTCCAGCATTTTGTCGCTCATCGATGACCACATTCTCACCTGTGTGGCTTCCCTGTCGAATGGGGGAGTCTAGTCCTGCGGGTGGGTCTGTCCGAACATACTGGCCTGTGGTCCGGTCTCAGGGTACTGATGGTCGTGGGTCCAATAGCCTCATTGGTTCCCTCTGGAACACCTGGTTATGTGCCAACGTCGGTCTCCTCTGGCACACCTCATTATGTACCAGCGTCAGTGCGTGCCGCAACACCTCATCCCACGGTAGTGGCATTATCTCAAGTCGCACCTACTCCTATACATGCATCGACTTCCCCTGTGTGCATGACAGCACCTATCTATGATTCTTCTACACCCCCTTCCCTTGTCTTTGAGTCCATAATCCCTCCAATTATGGCCCATCTGCCTGCATCACAAGACGAGATGAACACCCAAGCATCGCGATGCTCTTGCGAGCTTGGTGGTTTTCTTCGACCACTGGCCTCTAGGATTCAAAAGACGGCTGACCCGGTACCCAAAAGCCCGACTCGTAGTGTTCAGTGCGGCAAGCCTGGCATAAAGGCCTTTGGCTTGAGTGTCAAGGAAAACTCCACTTTAATGCACCAAGCGTGTCCTCTCACCCACAAGTTGATCTCTTGTGAGTTCGTGGTCGCTGCTGATATCGCAACTGATCTTTTCGTGGTCAGACCGATTCCAAAGGCGTACGTTTTGGCCTCCCACTACTCTCCCTTGATGGTACTTGAGTACGGAACTCTCGACTAAGGACACATAGCCATGGCGCGCTGCATGTGAGGGTGAGCTGAAAGACATCCTTGAGCACAGTGTATATGAGCTTGTCGACTTCCCCCTTCGGCAGAAAGTTGTACGGGCCGAGTGTATCTTTGGCAAGAAAACAAAGTTATACGGTCCAATGAATTTCTTTAAGGCCTGCTTGATGGCCAAGGCATTTGTATAGATTGAGGATGTGGATTTCATAGAAAGTTTTACACACATTGGCCTTATGACCACCGCATGTACCCTGTTGAGGGTTGTGTCTCATCATCAGTGGGAGCTTTAATAGATGGGTGTAGACAAGGCATTCCTCCATGGAACGTTTGAGGAAGAGACCTACATGGTCTAGCCACTAGGCTTTGAGGTAGATGACAAGGTCAGGCACTTGTGCCAGTTGATTGTTATGTCAAGACGTAGTGAGGAACAGGGCTGCACTACGTGTATTCGTCAGAGGCTGAGTATGTAGTGTTAGGAGCTTGGGCTACTGAGCTGGCGTGGTTGTAACATCAATTCCATGAGTTGCGACAGAATGTCCCTCGCATCATTTTGCATTGTGACAACCAATGTGCTATTGCTATGGGAAAGAACCCTGGTGTGTTTCATGCACACACAAAGCATATTGTTGTTTAGCATAAAATTGTGCACGATCTTGCGGAGTGACATGTAATCTGAGTTATCTAGGTCAATATGGACATGCACCGGGCTGATTTCTTATTCAAGGCATTGGGGTGCGGAAATTTCATGGTGATCATTCACTTTGTGAGGATTTGCCCCTTGCTTGAGAATGGTTGGGAGTGGGGTATGTGAGTATGGAATTTCGAACATCTCCTTGCACGACCGTATTAGAACTACACGTGTATGGACATGCATACCATTGGTACATGTGGGGTGTTGTGATATGCGCCGTCCTCATCTATCGGTACAGCTAACTATGACCACTTGGTCGTGTCCATGATATGAACAAGCTGGTGTTGCAGCACTGACTGGTGGTGGCCACACCCACTAGAAGCCACTAGACAGCTACCACTGTGTCTCAAGTTCTTCCTTGGATGTTGCACTGTTTTTCTTGGTAGATTGGCTCTTGAGCCCGCCTTGCTTGCTTTGCACTGTATGTCAATCGATCCATGCTGGATTTGTGCGTATGGCCATTTGTGAAGTCCGGCCCATGATTTTTCATCTCTTTTGGTTTCAAATGGTATTGTGTTTGGATGCCTGTGCACAAAACTACGAGCAAAACAGTGATTTTGAGCCAATTTTAGGACAAAGTGATACTACCGTGTGTGTCACCCTCCGTGCCCCGCAACAGGTATTTATGTTGTGTACTTGTTAGATTTTAATACTCTCTTCATTGCTAGCTCTACTGAATCTTATGAGAATCTGCGTGTTTCCCTAGCCCAACCCTTACTGTTTCTTCCACTTGCCTTCTTACTACTATGTGAGCTGAGTGGACTGTGTTGCCACGTCATCAGCACCAAGGCTAGGAAGATTTATGGGATTTCCTTAGTCCGTCCACCCTATAATCCACGTCAGTCGATCTGAGCTGTATGAGGATCCTAGCGACATCTTCATTGGGAGGGATGTATACCTGGCCACCACCGGTGCAAATGGACGAGGCTACAGAGTACGTCATTGAGGACATCCTTAGACACCAACGAAAAGGCAAAATCACGGAGTATCTCATCAATTTGGAGGGGTACAACGCATTGCAGAACAGGTAGGAGCCCTTTGATAATCTAATTGATGGCTATTTTAGTCGGCACTGGTCATCGGCTTGTAACGCACCATGGCGTCACGGCTAAGACTAGAGGGAGGAAGGGGTCGTTACGTCCCTGGTGGACATGAGTTCCTAAAATCCTTGTATGCACGTTCATGTGATTTCACACATTATCCACGGCACTGTCACTTCTGGATTTCTATGCTTTCACCTCTTGGACAATTTGGCCAACTGTCCCGACTCACAACGCGGCTTTGTACACGTCACTCGGCTTGAGCTCCCAAGATCCCAAGTAGCATAGAACCCCCTCCATTTGTCAAAAAAAAATCATTTTCCGATCACCATTCAAGAACACATTTGATTCTACACTCGTGGAAGAATCACGCTTAATTTTTTTTAAGCCTTATTTGTCTCCAAAACTAAACACTCTCCATTTAATGTATTTTTTTCAAACAAGGTGGTCTCAACCGGGGGTAAGAAAAACAATTTCATACAAGGATGGTGACAACCAGTGATAAAGGACATAGTCATACAAGGAGGCCCACTCGGACCTAAGACCTTCAATTCTGCATGCTTCATCCTCCAGGCCTCCTCATTCCACACCGTATGGCATAAAAAATAGGCCAACCCGAGCTTATCCCCAGAGGAGAAAGCTATTTCTCTCTTCCTATTGACATTTCAGCAAAAAAATTGGCTTATCTCCGCTATCCTTTGACAGAGAAACTCACATAAATCCCAAGCAAAGCTCATAGTAGTTGAGGATGACTTTGCCTATGCCCTCTTTGCAAGTTTTCTCCCCTTCAACCATGACTTTCTTCTCTTTTTATGCTCACGCTTCACCTTGTGGTGGAAACACCGCCTCATTTGTCCTCCTCCATAACTTCATATCTTGGGGGCCGGGTTCAAACTCCAGGCTTGTTTGGTGCTGAGGTAGCCCACCCGCCTCCGTTGGTTACAAACAGTGGCAAGAAAAGAAGCTGTCTTACAAGGGACACGTTTGGCCTTCCACATGCAGTCCCTTAGGGACTACATGAATAACATGGGAGCTTGCAAGCATTGGATCGCCGTTCCATGCTCAGTATTCTTTAGTAAATGGAAAAGGAACTTTCAGCACTTCTTGGCCACCTCTCCTTGTTTCAAAAGCAGTAACCTCACAAAACTAGACATCACGCAAGAGTACCTTGCATACATCTGCTTCCTCCTGAAGGAAGATGGTATACCTTCTGGACACACAACTAATGAAATCTTCTTGTTTCTTAAAGAGCTCCAAATCTGCCATCTCTATGACGACACCACTCTTCGCTCTACACTCGGAAACCAACCCACAAGAAGTGAAGAGGGAGTGCTCCACACCATCCGCCAACACTCGCCCCTTGCTTGGGTACGATTAATGTCTGTACCTGCACACATGAAGACATGTCAGAATACACAGATTATGTAACCCTCATCTCCCTCACAGGTCTCCGTGTCACTATTGTTTACAAAATATGCTGAGAAGTCCAATCTTACTAGGGTGACCCCTTTTACGTGTGCCCAGTATCTGGGTAGCTCAATAAACATCCTTGGGCGCAACCAAGGCCAGTCCAAGGTAGTGAATGCACTCTTGTCTAAACTGCCAAAAATCTCTTCTAGGCACAGCGCACCAACCCTTCCAGCCCTCACATCACATGGTAAAACCTCTAAGCTCCCTCGCTAAAATCTATCACACACTCCTCAAAACCCGAGACCTCCAACCTCTCCATAGGAAAAAGTGGGAGACAAAGTATCTAGACAAAGCATTCTACTGGAAAAGCATCCATGACAAATTTACCCAAATCCCACTCCGATATCGTCAACAAGACATCATGCAACGACTCTTGTATCGTTCACTCCAAGTGAACCACCACTACCGATTCCTCCCCCTCCCATCCTCCCCCAACTGCCCAAGATGCTCCCAAAACGAACCAATTGATCATTGCTTCCTTTGATGCACAGCACTTCAGCCTCTGACATACCTCCTTCAACTCATTTTTGCCGATTCTTCTCAAAAGAAAACCGCATAGCTTGGAAGAATTCCTCATAGCAGCAAGAAAAGACCCTCCAAACATGCTTTGGGAAAGACGCGCGCCACATTGATTCATCAGGTTTGGTGTGAACATCGGGCACAACCTAAAAGGAATCGTACAGGCCAAATAATTAACACTTTCACTACCCTCCTTCAAGATAATGCAAACGCATTCTCATGGCAAAGGTAGAAATCAAAAACTCGCTTTACTGGAAAACTTAGGACACCACACCGATTTCCTATGTAGCGCATGGGAAAAAAAGCCAAATCTCCAAATAAAACTCACCCATAAGTTCCACCTTTGGTGGAAACTCATAAGATTATATCCTCTGGAATTTGGGGTGATGGGTTCAATCCCCGGGCTTGTTTTGGTGTCTTGGTGATCCTTCCGCTCCCACTGGTTATAACCTTGGGACAAAAAAAAAAAGCTTTACGCGATGCGTACATGGATTACAAAGAAGAAAAAGAAGAATGGAAAAAGGAATCATGAAAGGTGAATAATCTTCTTTTTTGAGACCTTGTAAGAATGAAAGGACGAAAAGAGAAAAATGTCGAGGGAAAACAACAAGATTTTATGTATTTGTAAAATGTTGAATTTAGCTAGGGTTAAATGATTTATGTAGGTCCCGATTTTCATCCATGTTGTCTTTTGAGACGAATGATCTTGTAACCAACATTAGATCATGGCACTAGGGGTGAACATATGATTTTCAAATTGTTATGAGTCATTCAGACCTTAATTTTGTTATCTTGAAACCTTTCTATCATTGTCTTTGATTTGCATGTACATTTTCATGTTTTGTTTTCATCACCTAGAGTGCATTAATGTCTTGTCTGGCAGATGGCAACTTATCTGAGTCTTGTCCAAAACCCGTCCCATGACCTCAGTCATCTTGATTTTGCTTGGCGTTTGTGTTGGTGGCCCTTCTTCACGGGAAAAGAAGAATATGGAGGACTAGATAACATATAAAGGTCGCATTTGGGTGTCATGCTATATCACACCATGAAACTTCATGCTGCGTAGCTCTACCATGACGTCCAACATCAACTTGGATAGAGGAAGGGTTCGGATGGAATCAATTGCTGGCATCTACGGCCTCTTTCGAGCCACGTCCCAGTAGTTTGTAGGAGTCTGTCCATTTTGGAGCCATCGAGTGGCAAATAGGACAATTCCCAAAGAACATAAGAACATGGACTTCACGATAGTATATTTGTGTATTTGCCAGGTAAAATGCACCTTTTTCCAAGTGGCATCTATTTACTTGCAGTTGATCTAACCTCATTTGTTCCAGATTTTGCAATGGTGTGAAAGAGAAACATTCCTTGTCTCTTTTTTTGTTGAAAAAAGAGACTGATGAAAATTAAAAAATGGTTTTCTAGCCCATCAATGTTGCATATAAATGACGCAGCTAGTTTGCATTTTTTTCTTTCACAGGTATTTCTTCTTTCATGAAGAAAGACTCGACAAGAGATGGAAGGAAAACATATGCACAGAATAAATCTTTCTTGGTCTCATATTCTTTTTCACATAGTGGTTTCTTTGTCCCTCTCCCTCTTTCTATTTCTCTTTCAGCATCTTCCTTTCTCTTTCTTTCAATCTACTTGTGTTCACCACATATTACTTCAAACATCGAGGGAAGTTTTCTGTTTGAAACACTCCTTTGTCCGAGACTCTTTTCATGTTGACAAAGAGTTGTCGAAGTCGGTCATCAATGGCCGATATCCGTAGCATTGGTTGATGTGGCCAGTGTCGACAATATTGACGACTTCGTCAATGCCTTTCGTGGGTGTCCATGAAGTTGTGTGACAAGTCACGTGCAAACACATCATGTTTTTTACGAGTTGACGTATAAAGAGAGGTCCGATTATGCATAATTTCTTTACTTGTGAGAAACTGTCGCATGTCATCATTCTATAAACATTGACTGCTATAGAAAATTCTAGAAGACCCTCCAAGAAGACGTTTTCCAACCAACACCAGTCTTCTCTCAGTGTTAAAAAGGTCGTACCAAATTAAGGTCAATGGACTTTGGACCGGAACCTGTCAAGTCAACCGGCGGATAATGTTCATTGGGCCTTTGTCGATGACGACTAGCCAAGTAACTAGTGGACAGGCTGGTTGGGTGCTGACAGCAAACCCGTTACAGTGGCTTTTTGTTTGAAATTAACTCACCAGACCTTGTTTTCCTCACTCGCTAAGCCAAAGAGCACATCCCGTGACTGTGGTTGGGCATGGCTACATGATGGTGACACATGAAAGATCGGCAGAGGTGTACAAAGACAACCAGAATGTTTTTTGAAATGGGACACAATCCACACCCCCCGTTGTTTATACACCAGAAAAACAACCACAAGCCTTCAGCTACAATAAATATTGTTTCCCTAGGAGGCCAGACCAGCCTCACTTTCATGTAAAATGAAATGTTGTTTGAAAAAACTAAAATGTAAAATAAGATATGTTTTGTACCCAATTATGCAGAACAATTTCTCGTCTACTAGTATAGAATGTATATCTTCCCAAAACTGGGTGCGGTGCGCATGATCGTGCGCGCTGAAAAAAAAAGCGCGTAAAAGTATACATCTTTGTGAAAAGTGAGTGACGTGTTTTCTTTTTTTTTTTTAACGAAAAGCTTCCAAGAGAAATTTTGGAGGCTCAAACAGTGGTTGTAGCGGAAGTTGGCCAATGACCTTAAATGCAGGTTAAATTCACAGAACATTGTTTGTTTTCTGTTCAAAAATTGAGAAGTCCAAATACCACGTGACATAGTTTATTGCATTGTTTTTCACATTTAAAAGAAAAATCAGAGTTTTTCAATACATTAATTGATGCCATTCTCTGAAATGAATCGTGTTTTACTATTTATGGGTTTATGTGTTTTCTTGTATTGGTATGTATTGTATGCACGGTCAGGTTAGTTAATTATGATTCTCTGTTTGCGAGTCTACCCTACTGACACAAACTCACTTTTGTCAAACTGGATAGGGCAAGGGTTTGGATGAAGCTAATTCTCAATCAACATTATTTTTTTGTCCACGTCTTGGTTTTTTGAGTGAGGAGTAGCGAGGTTGAGCCATTTGCAGGCAACATGGACGTTGCCAGAAGGCTACAAGAAGGCTGGCCACACATACTAAAGATTGTGCACCTGCCAAGAGGGATGCGTCTTGTAAACGTGGGGCATATTTTCTGCTGTTTCATCTTTTGCTTCTTTGCATGCATTTCTTCATTTGGAAAGGAGAGAAAGCAACACTTAATTTTTCAGTTTGTTAATGGAAAAGGAGACTAGCACAGTGATATGGTCCTTCTCGCACATCACTGTGCGTTTTCAAAATACGGGGTCACACGTGCAAAACTGGCATACGAACATGTATAAAGATATAACTTCGTTGTCCAAAAAGCCGTTCGATGCTCGCAATCCCGTTCGAAGGACGACCTGGTCCGTGAGGAGGACGAGGGCGAGTTGCCAACTAGCAACGTTGTTTTGGAGATTCATTGTGAGGCTAGTTGTATTCAAAGTCGTAAACTGGGTAAAAATTCCCAACTCATGGCTGGTTGGTTGGTTAGGGTGGTGAAAACATCGATGTTTGCACGTGAGAAGCCCTTTTCAGCAGTTTTCACGTGCATAAAAGAAAAGGCCAGGTGCCGATGTGTGAACTACGTCTACATGACACATGCGCACGGCCATGCATGTATGTCACGTGTGTGCTGTTGGATGGCTTGCATCATCGTAGGATCAAGAGGGACGACATCCCCATGCCACTCCCTTCGCATAGAGCATGGCCAGAGGGGGGTATGCTCTGGAACGGCATCCCAACCAACCTCGCCGGCCAAAACAAGCTCTCGGCAGAACAGTAGTTCGACCAAGAGCTCACTTCGGTCCCCCCCCCCCCCCCCCCCCCCCCCCCCCCCC
>SZWC01003329.1:181860-199365 GCA_023375785.1 Penium margaritaceum | reverse complement strand
CCCCCCCCCCCCCCCCCCCCCCCCCCCCGGAATTGAATTGCTGGTGCCCAGATGCTGTCATCCTCATGTAGCGAACACTGGCCTCTACACATGCACTCTTGAAGGGGAGAAGAAATACGTCTGCAATGCATAACGGACGATGGCTAGAAGCAACAACACACTCACACACCGTAGCATGTTGGGTAGTCACTTCGTTCAACAAACATTGTTTCTTCCACTTGTACAGATTGAGGCTTGTGTCGACGAGCCAGGTAGTAGCTCTTTTGCAATTCTTAGATCTATCCTATTCATTGAATGCTCACAACTGTCGATTCATGTCCCAACACACTTCAAGGTGACGCGGAATACTTTTGCATGCTCATATAGCTTGTCGTTGCGTTTCGCTATCTGTCGGTTGCTCATCCTGCCGGGGACTGTTGTGTATGTCCACAGACTTCCATGACCACTCGGCCCTTGTCTATGCTCGTGCAGGCCCCTGATGCAACATGCGTTGGGGACTAGGGAAGCTGACGTGACTCTGGCGACAACCAGGCAAACGCGGCTACCACCAGAGGCGCGCCTTTGACATTGGCTGAGCACTTCAGCGAGACCAGTCTTCTCGTCGATCAGGCGCACATGCTCACATGCCCACTGTTAACTGTCTGCTCATTGTGGAGCAGCCCTGGTTTTGCTTAAGGACTCGGTGCTAGACTTTTGTAGTACCCGGGTTCATACCCAAAACCAGATTCTTTCGGTCGTGCTGTCCGGTGGCCTGTCAACTGATTCTTGGGAGGATGGTTTCGAAGTCTGCAGCTGACGAGGGCCTCGAGTGATGGCGAGCTCGCTGCTCGCTCGCTCTTGGCCTCGTCACCAGTCACGTTGCACTTCATTCCTTTCTGGCTTGAGTTTTTCGTGAGTGCACAATGACTTGGGTTTATCTCCCCCGTCTCTCACCCGTTCCTTGCGCTGTTTGTTGCATTGGAATTACAATGAGCGGCACTGCAGCTTGGAACTCTAACTAGGCACTTCAACGATTACCTACTGGTGTGGGAGCAGTGAGACCACGTCTCGCGGCGCTACGCAGTGTGTGTGCAACAGCAGCAACGACAGTAGTGTCCACTGCCGTAGCAGCAGGTCCCAGGACCTGGGAGGACCCACCGCCAGTCCAATGCGCTGAGCAGTGGGATGCTTCACACAAATCCGTGGCAGCTTGAAAGCAGCAACAGCAGAAGCAGTAGCAGCGGCAGTAGCGGCAACAACAGGAGCGGCAGCAACAGCAGCAGCAGTAGCGGCAGAAGCTGCTGCGGCCTTCGCAGCAGCCGCGACGAAGGTCTTGGCAGTGGCGGCGTCTGCTGCAACTGTTGCATTGGCAGCCTCAGCAGCTGCAGCCGCGACAGTTACTCCGGCTGCATCAGCAGCCGTGGCAACAACAACCGCTGCAACAAACGCAGCAGCAACAACCGTAGTAGTAGTGGTTGTGGCAGCTGCAACCGTAGTGACGATGACGCCAGCAGCAGCAGCAGCAGCCTACGGCAGCAGCTGCACGCGCGAATAGCAGTAGTAGCAACTGCACAGCGCGCAACGATTGGCGCCCGACGGCACGAGCTTGTCGTTGGGCGTGCTCACCAGTTGGCGAGCGCACCAATCAGCGACCTTGTCCCTCGTCGCTACGAGGGTCGAGCCAGGCAACAATCCCCAAACAAAAAAAGGGAAAGGGGCTGCAGCTGTGTGGGCGGCAACATTATTCCGAGCAGCCGCAACCCGAAGTCAACGGTGCGCCTAGGCCTCACAGCAGCAACAACAGCATGGGTGGCGTTCAGCTGCCACCACTCACCTTTGTTTCCCCCCTCCTCCCTTTGGCTTCAGCTCCCCTCTTGTCCTGTTGCTGAGCAGGGGTGGTACATGTACCCACAAGACCTCCAGGCAACCCCCCACGTTTCCCATGCCCACTAGGGGAGGGGAAACGCTGGCGAAATGTTTTCGGCCAAAGGGGGGGTCCCACTGGTGTTTCCTGGGCTAAAATAGGCCCCGGCTCGTTTTTCCACGCCCACTGGGGCAGGGGAAACTCTGTTGGATTTTTTCTGACAGAGTAGGTGGCTTGCGAGTACTCTCAGTCACTTGCGCTAGCAGTGGCAGCGATGCCCAAGAAGCGAGTTGCGCCTCCTGGCGCCGATGCCAGTACCAGTGCCGTCGGCGACGCATCCACTGCGGTCGCCAGCAATGTTGAGCGCAAGGGCGTGACGGAGACTCCCAACCCAACCAACATGGCGGTAAGTGTTCGTGATCTACAAGCTCAACAAGCAAAGCAGGCAACCCAGCTTGATGAGCTTCTGACACTCTTTCGCACTCGTGCCCAGCAACACCAACAGCAGCAGGAGTAGCAACAGTAGGAGCAGCATCGGCCACGCGCACAAGACCCAGAGCGCGTTGCCCGTGCCTTGCGCATGGGAAAGCATCCCGTTGAAGCTGGCGCCGACGCAGCCACTACCGCAGCGCTAGCGCCAGCAGTGGAAGAGGCGGCAGTAGCAGTAGCCGACACGACGTCCGATGAGGACTCGACCAGCAACAACGCCCCCAGCGCCGGCACAAATACGAGTGGGAGCGATACTCGAACCATCGCCAGCGCAGAACAACTCCCGCAGCCCACGACACTGGAGTGTCGGCTGCTCCCACCCCACCTAGATGCTGACACAGCGAGCCCTAAGCCATGCCTTCGTCGGTCTCTTCGCCGTGTCCGTCACGGGCGTCCCTCTCGGTACCCCGTGACGGCTGAAGAGGCGGATCTGTCCACCTCGGACGAGTTGGATAGCTCTGACTCGCAAAGCCGCCTTCCAGCCGTCGCACTGTCCACTGCTCGCCCCCAAAAGGCGTTTGAGTCTGATCCCCCCGTCTATCGCTGGGGGGACGACTTTGACACCTGGCACATGTTGTTTGAGCTGTGGGCAGCAAGCAAGGCTATGTGGCTTTACTACATCAGAACACACCAGACGAGTGACGTACAGCAGGTGCAGACCGTGGCGCATGCGGCCTATGGCCTCGTCAAAGCAGTTCCACGCGACACCGTCGTAGACTTCTGTGGTTTCCTTGACAACCCTGCGACGAGCGACGGCGCCAACCTACATGGGGCTTGGGACCTCGCTCTTCTCCTATTCGAGGCGGAGACACATGCAACACGAGCTCAGTGCCTTGCTGAGTTCAACTCGTTGCATCAAGGGGATGATGAGGCATTCGCAGACTACTAGCGACGCGCGATGCGGCTGTACAACTGCCTGGGGACCCAGGGCCCTGGACAATATGGCGCCCTCACGACCATCATGATCCGGGTTGTGGAGCTCTATGCCAGCAACTTTGCCACTTTTTGCCCGCACCGCCTTGAGCAGATGGCCCGGAGGATGACCCTCCTTCCCTCGGCGTAGTAGCACTTCGTTCAGACAACGAGCGCCTACGAAGCTGCATGCATCCACCGCAGTCGGGCCGCCCAAGCGGCAGAAGTCACCGCGACTCCACCTGTGTTGGCTCCTTCTCCCTCCTCGACCTGCGGCCAATCCTCCCCGGCAACAGTAGCATTGGCTCAAGGAAAGCAGTGGGGGAAGGGGAAAGGGAGCGGCAAAGGGAGGAAGGGCGAGACTACCACCCGTAGCAGCAGCACACGACAATACCTCTACTACAACTGCGGGGATGATCGCCGCTACACCGATCTCCCTCTTGACTGGGCGAAGACCGCACACGGCCTGCAGCAGGCCTACGAGGCATGCATGCCTCAGTCTTCCACCTCGACCACCCGCTCTGCCGCGACTGCCGCCACTGTCACACCGGCGCTGACGCCAACTCGGACGGTGGCTGCGTCTCGCCCAGCCACACCCTCCATGACCACTGCACTACCGGACCAACGTGATTGCATCATCGTAGAGCTTCACTGGATCTTGGCGCTGCGTTCACCTCAAGGAGGTGCGAGTGTGATGACTGAGCCGGGGGATCCTACCACTTGTGCTGTGATGGCTGAATTGCGTGGTGATGAGTGTGGCGGGGCGCACCTGTCTGTGGATGTTTGTCACAGTCTAGACGACCTGGTGCGGCTGCATCAGTCGCATGTCCGCTCTACTTTCCTTATGCAGTCCTTGCCAGCTGAGTGTCCTGCGTCCGTTCCCTGCTCCGTCGCAAAGTGCTAAGTCACATCTACAGAGCATGTGTCGGATGCCACATGGGTCATTGACTCCGGTGCCACCCACCACATGACTTGTCGTCGTAGTGCCTTTGTCGTGCTTGGCCCTGTTGGCACTGTTCGATCTTTGCGCACTGTCGCTGGTCATGAGGTTCGGGTCCAGGGTGTCGGGGTTGTCGAATTCCACGGCCCGTCCAGGCTGCTGTTGATTTCGGACGTTCTTTATGCGCCTGATCTTGAACTTAGCTTGCTGTCTGTCAGTGTGTGCACTTGGATGGGCCTCGGCGTCTCACACACAGGTGAGGATGCCACCATCTTCGTCGCAGCCACATAGGAGGTCGTCCTTCGTGGCAGTGTTGTTGATGGCTTGTATCATGTTGATGGCTCTCCAGTCTCTCTCACACACCTCCTTCCTTCTCCCTCTGCCCTTCTTTTTTTCACTGGCACCCTCTCACACGTCTCCTGCATAGGCGCATTTGCCACGTCCATCTTGACGCTGTCGATCGCCTTGTCCGTGACAAACATGCGCTCGGTCTTGATGAGGCACCTTCTAAGACGCTGTCCAAGACCGATTGCCTCCCATGCACTCAAGGGAAGATGCATCGGTTTACTTACCCCCTGTCTGACTCAAGGGCGCTTTGCCCCCTCGAGCTGGTTGACTCTCACCTCCTTGGACCCCTCCATGTGGATTTCCAAGAAGACAAGGTGTACTATGTCCTCACCATCACTGACGACTTCATTTGCATGCGGTGTGTCTACAACCCTCGGCAAAAGAGCGATGCCGCTGTCGCGGTTCGCCTGTGTCATGTCATGGTTGAGCGCCAGTCCCGCCACTGCCTCCACACATTCCGCTCTGACCGCGGCGGTGAGTTTCTGGGTGACATGGCGCGACACTTTGTTGAGCTGGGTGTGTTCCACAATCTATCCACCCCTGCCACCCCCAACAGAACAGTGTCTCTGAGCAGTGGAACTGCAACATGGAGGATACGGTTCACTCCATGCGCGTGGACAATGGGCTCTCTGAGTCATTTGATTTTAAAGGCATGGCCTACATGACCTGGGAGTGGAACCGCATCCCCCACGGTCCCCTTCCCAGCAACCACACCCCTTACGAGCTCTGGTTTGGTCATCATGTTGACCTTCGCCTTGCTCGAGTCTGGGGCTCCCTTGCCTGTGGCTGGTTCATACCCGAGGAGCAAGGGACCAAACTCGCCCCACGCGGTCACCTATGCGCCTCCGTCGGGATCGCCCCACGGTCCAAAGCCTGGCGGTTCTGGGATTCAGATCATCGTCGCGTCGTGTAGTTCCATGATGCGCTCTTCTTTGAGCACATCACGTACCATGGATCGCGGATCAATGTGTTGTGGTCCACCAACTCTCAGGGATGTATCGAGTCTTGTTGTGTTGGGGAGCTTGCTGGGCCGGTTGTCTCCGCCAGCTCTTCCACATCTGCACCGACACATCCTATCGCGCAGACCCCGCCGTCACCTGTCCACTGCGTAGTCCTCCATACCAGCGGTGTCTGCTTTCGCGGCTGATAACGCTGCGTCGCTGACCCCTGGGCTTCCACCCTGTGTCGATGTGTCTCAGGTGCCACAGTTTTCACCCTCTGTCTCCCCATCCCCTGCACCCGGATATGAGGTGTCTGCTGTTGCATCACCCGCGGCTCCGTCCCCCTCCTCCACACCACTTGCCTTTGCAAGCAAGCTCTTTGTTCCTTTGTCTCCTCCTTCTGCTTCGCCACCAGCAATGCCTTTTGCCCCTCCTGCGTTCGAGCTTTTTAGGCCTTTCTCACGTGTCCCTGGAGGACTCCTTTGCCCATGCCCAACTCGCAATGTGCAAAGCGGTGACCCGGGCACACGGGCTCTCTGTTTCAGTACACAAGGGCTTGTCGAGGTCCACCTGTCCTACGCTATTGGTGCCGCTGTCCTTGTACACGAGCGTGAGCTGGCACGCAATGCAACTGAGTCCATAGTCACTGTCGGACCTCCACCAACTGTGTGTGCACTCGCTACACGCTGCACGATAGACGTGCTGCTGGACCCTGCCACTCTTCGCGAGGCTCTTGACGGACCTGATGCTGAGCTCTGGTGCATTGCCTGTTGGGCTGAACTCGACGCCATCGACCAGCATGCTTTGTACGATCTTGTGGACCTGCCGCCAGGTCGCAAGGCCGTGTAGGTTAAATGGGTCCTACACAAGAAACTGAAGCCCGATGGCTCGGTGGATTGCTACAAGGCCTGCTTGACCGCCAAGGGATTTTCGTAGGTCGAAGGTTTTGACTACGCTGACACCTTTGCCCCGGTTAGCCGCATGACCACTGCTTTGACCTTGCTGAGCTAGGTGGCACAACACGACTGGGAGCTCCACCAGATGGACGTCAATAATGTATTTCTCCACGGGGCGCTTGAGGAAGAAATCTACATGGTCCATCCGCCGGGCTTTGTAGATGAGAAGGCTCAGAGCAAGGTTTGGCGACTACGGAAGGCTGTGTATGGCCTGAAGCAGTCGCTTCGATGCTGGAACTAGGAGATCACAGGCACGCTCTGGCAAGCCGGGTACATCCAGAGAGAGGCAAATCCTTCTCTTTTCATCTCACAGGTCCCTACGCCCTTTACTGCCATCCTAGTCTATGTCGATAATCTCCTGATTGCATCGCCAGACCGAGGTGTTGTCTAGGCTGCCAAGGCTGTGCTGCATGCAACCTACAGGATGAAGGACTTGGGTGAGGCCTCAGTCTTTCTGGGCATGGAGATCGAGCGGGACCATGCGTATTGGACGCTCCTAGTTCATCAGAAACGGTATGCACTTGCCGTGGGGGACCGCTTTGCAGACCGTCTTGCCAAAGTTCGCAACGCTTCCACCCCACTCACACCTGACGGGCAGGTCGCTGTGAAGGTTGACAACCCAGCAGAGCTGGGGGAACTGGTTGACGTGACCTTGTACCTCCAAGTCATAGGCTCGCTCATGTACTTGGGCACACCAACATTGTCCGACATTGCCTTTACGGTCAGCCTGTTGGCACAGTACTCACAGGCTCGACGCAAGCGGATGCTAGAGGTTGTTGTAGGATGCGTGCGATACGTCATGTCCACCGCCCGGGTCTGTGCTACAGAGAGCAAGTCTTAGTTGTCCTCGACGGATACTCTAACAGTGATTGGGCGTGGAGCCCGGATGACATGATTCTTACGTGCTACATTTTTCTCGTCGACGGCACTGCCGTCTCTTGTCGTAGTGGCAAACAGGGTTGTATTGCACGCATCACGGCCGAGGCAGAGTATGTCACCCTCAATGCTAGCGCTGCTGAGAGCGTTTGGCTGGTACGCTTGCTGCGTGAGCTTCGTCAGTCTATTCCTCCTATTATGCTTTGGCGTGACAATGCGAGCGCGCAAGCCATCGCACCACAACAGCTCATGTTTCTCATGAGCTGTTGACGGGAATGTCAATGTTCCTGTCCATGTCCCCGTCCCCATCACTGTCCATGTCAATGGGCCTGCATACCCTTAAATTATTCTTTCATGGTATCACAGCATAGGGGAATTGTGTGAGCCACAAAGCACTATAACAGGCCTAACGCAACTGTGAAGCACTATGTGGCGACACATAGGCAACAGTGTGTGGGAGTAGCAGAAACGTTTGCAACAGAGATCATGGGCATCACAACTGCAAAAGAGATGGCCGCAGTTCAATTGTGAGGATTTGTGGCCCTTGGTCTCCCCTCTAGTGCTGCCACATTTGCTCAATTGGCGGCAGATTCAGAAGCACCTTTGGTGGCAGCCGCGGAAAGAAAATGGGGGCACCACTTAACCACGAGCGGTGATGGAGTGTGAGTGGCTGATTAGCGTGAGACGTGTCGTGCTGCACTGAGCAACTTGTGTGGCAGCGTTGAAAGGAGCATGGAAGAGCATGTGCAATGCTGCAACAGCGTGCACTATCCTGTAGCGCCATGCACCATCGTGCAAATGCTATGGTAGCATTGAGCAGTGCATCAGTGTGTAGCTTGCATCTGCAGCGTGCTGCATGCTGAACGCACCCTCTTAGATTGTGTTCGTTGTTTTGCACTTGTGGTGTTTTGGTCGGTTGTGTAGAACTGTGCAGGTTTGTGGTGTGCAAGTGTTCAAGTTCATGGTGTTCGAGTGTGCATTGGGCGGTGGGTGCAGCGTGCGGAAGTGCGCAGAGTGCAGTAAAAGCAGTAAGCAACTACTGCACTGAATGGCACCATCTACTCTGCGTAGCTGCGACTAGGAGCAGCAGCTGCTGCAATCTCGAACAGATGCAACAGTAGTGTGCTACAGCAACAGCAATGATAGGCATTTAGAAGCAGTGCGCAGCAGAGTGGAGTAGCACGCAGCAGCGTGAAGCAGGCAGAACCTGCACGAAGCAATGAGCAGCAGCACAGAGCAGCGTGCAACGTTTGCTTCTCAGGGGCAGCGGCAGATTCTTGAAGGAAGCAACACATCGGGTTCGTCGGCGACTGAGCGATGGAAGACTCGAGCACCCCCACTCCCGCTGCCGCTCCTGCTCCCTGGGAGAAGGAGTTACAGAAAAATGCAACCGCTCACCTAACGGGCACAGTCGACCCCAGAAACCTCCAGCCGCCGCTCCTCAATGCGACCAGTCAGAAAGATCCGCAAAACCCCACACAGATCAGATGTACAAGTCGGCCGACACCTGTCAGTCCTACTCTCAACCCATCAAAAACCCCACCCAGACCCCGCTTAAGAGGCAATGCTGTCCAAGTACTCAGGACCCCCTTCCACCCACACAACACAACAGGTCACCAACCTCCCACATCCAGGGTGAGCATATTGTGGCCTGAACTCGTCCTCCTTGTAGCATGCATGCTTGTCCTCACAATTGCAAGCTCCTCCTCAATGGGTGTCACCCGGGAACACCACCCTCCAGTCCACCAACCTAAGCGGCATCCCCACACACACCCAGTCCCCCCCTGGCCACATTCACTAAAAGGGTGAACCGATTAACCCAAGAACTCTGTGGACAGCAGCCACCACCCAGAAACCCAAACCAAGCACACTAGTCTCTCACGCTCAACACCTTCCCCCAACCCGGCGTCCAACGCACCCTCACCACCCTCCAACGTGCAACAACTCCATCAAAGAGCTCCCCAATCCCCCACTCCCCCCCTGGCCTGACGCCGGAAACGTCTCCTGCACAAATATCCAAGCTCTATTCCCGCCTAACCATGTCAACGACAATTGGCAACACATATGGCAGCAGGTGAGGAAGCACAACATTCCACAAGCACTCCACGAACACACACACAATGCACTGGAATATTCACACTCACATGCACCACAAGGGCCCCAGTCCTGTTCACCTCGGTTTCCATCACCCCGTGGAACCAACCCCCAATGTGGCATTTCTCAGGCTATAGCAAACCAGCCCCCCTCTCAGGATCAAAACCTCAGAATCTGGATCCACTCCTCCCGGACATCGGACCACCAACCCCTCACCCTTGACATGGAAAAAAGTATGAATTCTAACCCCCCTACCCCCTGGTTTTCCACAGATCACTCATACAAGAAACTCCCACATTTGGATCTAGGCCCGGCAGTGTTCGTAATTGCCAAAGTCAACATGAACAGTGACACCGCTACCCAAGGAAAAAACAAGGCTCTCAAAAGTGCACTCAAGACGTCATCCCCCAATGCAGACATGGAAACAAGTAAGTCCCACATCATCCCGGTTCTCCCTCAATCAAAACTGAAAAAATCCCCATTCCCCCACCCCTCTCCCAACAGACCAACTCGGCTCCCTTGCAAGATACCAATGGAAGATAAAACAATCCACAGCATACGGAAACCAGAAAGCAGTGTCATAGTGGGAGGTCAGAAACAAGCTCTAGATCACCACGCCATGCTGCTGTGGTGAAAAAATAAATCAAATATCAAGCCTGATCTGCAACTTTCCAACCCGGTTTCTTGCCCCTTACTAACCACACAATTTCCGCGTATTACGACTGGCCACCCCCCTTGCAGGGAAGGAGCGTCCTGCCATGGAAGACTCCACATAGATGGATGTGTACGGGTCAGCCCATGCCGAGGAGCCAAACGACAAAGATGACGACATCTCGGGTGAAGATGGAGGTGACCAGACCGCAGACACCGAGCTCCGGGTTGACGAGGAAGAACTGGAAGACGTGATTTAGAAAGATTCCTTTGGCACAGTTCAGACAGAAGAAGGTCACATGCGTGAACTTTAAAAACTCATCGCACTCACTCACATACCCATCAGTGCATTCCCGTCATGGCAAAAAAACAGCCCGTGCATTTTTACAGCACCTCCACCACAAGAAGCACATCAGAGACATTCCAACCGCTTCTATTGCAGCCGCAAAGAGCTACACAACTGATCCTCTCAGACGTGGAAACCATTCCCTCGCCCGCAGTGCCATTGTCTTTGTTGACGGCAATGGAATGATCGCAGATTTGGCCGCGACCCTCTCACCCTTCCACTACGCTGCCAGAGGTATGAGACCAATGTACAACCCAAACCCTATTCCACAATGCAATACCTTAATGCCGAAGTCCCTAATCAGCCGCATTCCCAATCCTTGCACCACGAATGCAGGTGTCAACAAAAAGATTGAAGTGGTCGTCACAAAGGTGAAGAACCCGGGATTTGAAGCATTTCGTGAGTTCAAACCTAAAAAGCAGACCCTCACGATCTGCGGGTTCCCAATCGAAAAACCACTCGATGACATTGTGAAGATTCTCACCGAACAAATTTCCAAGCGCAGTGACCATCCATACCTTGCTAGTGCCGCATTCATACACCGGATTGTTCAACCAGCCACTGGTCAACTAACAGCAATCATCCTTTGCATCCCCACCCCCCACCCGGACGACCCAGATTTTAAGCCTTTCGTCCCCTCCTTTGACATCCTGGGCGCAAGCAGAATTGATCCTCCCCAACTTCACTGGCCTAGTCTGTGAATTGTGCCGCAACAACCAACACACAAAGTACCACCAGTTTTTTTTACGTGGAGCGTTCCCACCCCCTACAAAGCCCCCGCTTGATCCTCGAGGCCCATACACAAAACGGTACGTACCATTCTCAGATTTTCACCCTGTTACACACCATCTCCCCCATTCAAAACCTGAACCTTGGTTTTCTGGTTTGCAGCACGTCACCTCGGCCGCAAAAAGCTCTCCTTCATGTGGAACCAAGACAAGGGCTTCCTCTTTGCAAGCACCAGGAAAAAGGTCAAACCTTGGTTTGCAACTACCGTGCATGCGAGAATACTTATGGCATGAAGTTTCACGAGCTTCGCGCACACTCACGCTTAAAAAACCCAAAAAGATGCGCAAGTGGACTATGCCGCCAAAAACTCGGCGGAGAAACTCATTGTAAACCCCAACGCCGAAGTCTCCACACTGAAGTCAAAGTTCATACTGAACTAAAGACCACTACAAACCCCCTTCCCCCTTCCCCCTTCACCATGGGCAAACCCCCTTCCCTTCTTCTTTTTCATGAAACCACGGTCAACCCCCTCACGCATCCCCAATACCTCGTTATGTGCAGCCCCCCAAGAAGAGTTCAAGGTCAAGCATTGGCCCAGCTATCTCGAAACACTACATTAGTCATCTGTTTGCCATGTGCACCCCAAGCGGGTGTAAACTGTCTTGGCCCCCTCCTCTTCAGCATGCTTAGGATTCAATACCCCCACCCTCCCTGCTTCTCCCGTCCCTCCCCCCTCCCACGTGAGTTTCACAGTAGACAACTCACCTCTGGTCACGGTCAAGGAATTGCATTGCTCATTCAAATTGTACGTACCTCAAACTCCCATGAAAGAAAAGACAGGAAACAAGCCAAAGCAGCCCCAAATTTCTCTCAAATATTTGTACAAATTTTCATAGCTCTTTCAGCTTGCTGTAAAAAACCGAAAAAGAAACATCTAAAGCTGTGGCATGGAGATCTGCCGCTAGACTGGGTTCTACTCATAATACTGCCAGCTCACAACATCACACCCAGTGCACATGATCATCCCCTCAGTACTCCATCAACACACAACCCGCACTTCAAAACTTTCTCACACGAGAACCTTGCAAAGCCTTCAAAAGTTGTGAATTCCCTCAACAGACACATTCAATCTTCCCAATCCAAGACGTATTCCCCTCGCTCTATAGAAATGAAAAACACACAAACACCTTTGTCGATGATTTTACACCCCTCACTTCTCTTCATCATTCCATGTCGGAAACGGTCTCAGCGACAGAAACCCCCCAAACCACAACCCAACAAAGAGCAAAAGAAACAAAAAAACAATCTTCCCACCCCTTCACTTTCCCCACTCTGCAAAAAGGAAACGATCTATCACGGATACCCGACGAGAACCAAATGCCCCACAACCACAACCGACAGTGTCACATCTCCCTCCCCTCAACGTGAACAGTCTGGCCTTCTTGACCCACTTCATCCACATTCATAACCCTATGATACGTTGCCTCACCGATACTCACCTAATCTCTAGAAAATCCATCTCCACACTCGAGAAAAGATTGTATAGGAAATGTTTTAGCTTCAATGCAGAATCTAGTCAAACCAGAGGCATTCTCTTCATATATAATGATTAAAAACTTACAATGAATCACACCAATCCCCTCAGTAGCCGTAGATGTGCAGAGCCATAAATACGGCTATCCCTGAGTAGCCACCTTAACTACTGGATCAAGAGGAATAATCCTCAAGATGGCTCCTCACTCTTTTCCGAAAGATTATTTATCTTGATGGACTTCAAAGGAAATATGGTTGGATGCAGATTTTGGTCAAGTCCTCCAGTAAAAAAATGTGTATGAAACTTCCCTTGCCGCACACACACCCCAAATGTGAAATGAAAAATCTCACATTTAAATATCTCTCAATAATCAAGGGAATCCAGCCATTTAAAAAGAATGATGGATCCAAAGCCTCTACATCTTTCAGGAACATTAATGAATTCTGAATTCAAGGCACTCCACGAGCCTGAAGAGCAAAACCCAAGAAGTTCTTTGTGAGGCGGCTTGAAGCGGCCTCCTGAAACCATTTCCAGCCATGCGGAGGATTAAAATATTTACGTTCTACCCCTTGCACCTTATGGATGTAGGGTGCAAAAAGTGACCAAAGTAGGTTGCTTGATGAAAATCATCAGGTACAACAGATACATAGAGGATATCTTCCTGGTTCTGTAGCACTTCTGCGGAACTCGATTTGGATTCTGTTTGAGGGAGATGTGGACCTTCAAGGTTTGGGGACAGTGGGTCGGATTCAAGTGACGGCTCCTGCATTACCAGCACCAATGACGGCCAGAATTATTGGCCAGGGAGGCTTGGAGCGGCCTTCAAGGAAGAAAGGTGGCAGGAGGACCTTTAGGGAAATTCAAGAAAGGTCCCCACCAAAATTAAAGGTTGTGCACATGGCAGGGATGGTAGATCTCTTGTGTGAGAGTGTGACGGCCGCTCATCCCGCTAGGCTAGGAGTGTGCTAGGAGGCGAAGTTTGTCAGAGTGGTTCTTCCAGCCCCATGTGCAAAATGAGGCGTACTTAGGCTTGTTAGAAAGTTGTGCTGATTTTATTTCTCTTCCATGAGTCAAACCAGCAATTCACGCTCTCTAATCAACTTTACACGCTTCCATATTTTTGTCTTTGCAACCTGCAACTTGTCTCTGATGTACAATTGGTCCTGCCTATCATTTCTTGGTGAGCCTGATCAACTCCCTGAGGGCTGCCTAAGCTTCTTTCAGCACCTTCCATTTCCTCTGCTCCTTGCTTGCTCTTGATCATTTTCCTCTGCGCCATCCAGCCTGTCAGAGCTGGTCTCCCAAGTCTGGCCATGTTCATGAAGTGAATTATGTGCTCCTCTGACAAACACAAGTGTTTCAGGGAGTCCTTTGGGTAAGTTAACGTCACAAAGACTGGCCCTTTCCATCAAGACCTCACGCATGTGTGCCACGTCATGTGCAGGTATCAGAGGATGCGCTTGACTGCCTTCTAGTGCAGTGGCCCAGGATCATCCACATACCTCCTTACTGGTCCCACAGTATAGGCTAGGTCTAGTCGAGTTTCCACCATGGCGTACTTGAGCCTGCCCACTACAGAATAGTAGGACATTGCTCCCACGCCCTCCCCTTTTTCACTTGGTGGTTTACTGAGTGAGTTTAAAGACAGGAACTGACTCCCGAGTGCAGTCGATCTATTCGAGGGCAGTCCTTGTAGAACCCCAAATGCATTGATGTTTCATGATTACTGGGTGTCGGCAAATTACCGACTGCCGCCATTTCTTTTCTAGTCCACCATGATGCGTCAGCCGCAGAGGATGTGGCCCCAAAACATAAAAGAGAGAAAAAATAGTATGTATGTTTATATATTTCTACGTACATCACACTTTGAGATTTTCCTGTACAATAACTCTTTATAAAAATTTAGGGAGGTAAACAACAACAAATTCCTTGAGATACGACCAAAAAGTATTCTTCTTTAGTGCAATGAATTTTGGAGAGTTATTTGTGAGTGCAAATGACCTCACCATGAACTGGAAGTTCCCAAAGAAAGGGCAGAACACAATCTTTGCAATTTCTTCAGCCAATATGCAAACATGGCGATAACCTTTTGTAGGTCCTCTTGGTGCAATTTTACGCTCCTCGAAGTTGGTCAAAAAGCTCGTCTTTTCACGAAAGAGGGAAGATGTTCTTGATAGTGATGTCATGCAAAACCCTGTTAACCACACATATCTCACTGGTCCGCTTTTCACTGGTCTTCTTTTTTCCCAAAAGCACTGGAGTTCCATATGGTGATGTAGACAGGCGAATGAAGCCTTGCGCAAGAATCTTGTCCCACTGTCCTTTCAGCGCAGTTGCCTTGTGGTCGCTCATTTTATAGGTACCATTGACCTTCAGTCTGTTCCATTACTTCATGCTGCTTTGGTGGTGATGAGGTAGTTTGTCGGAAATTAGTCCTTTGAACTCCTTGGTTAGGGGTGCAAAAACTTCAGGATAGCCGCAAACTTGGTTGGTGTCTAGGAAGATGAGGCTATCGAATTTGTTGCATGAGCCACTGTTTTTTCACCCTCTTCTCCAAATTCCACGTGGACTAGACGCACATGAACTCCTCATCACAAGCCTTGCTTTGCCACACCCACCAAGATCGGTGTCTTTCATTGTTCCACTGTAGTCATTGCAACTTCCTCTACTACTTTCACCTCTGCTGCTTCTTGTAACTATCACTAGGTAATGTATTCCACAATGAATGCTGATTAAGACTGCTCTGTTGAAATTACTGTGCACCTTGTCCACTGCCTAGCTGGCTAGCCACACATACAGACCAGGCATGCACTGCTCTATGGACTACGTCCCCTTGGTCTGTTTTGAGATGGGCCAGGAATGCACTGCCCATAATGGGTATGTCCCCTGTGGCTCATCATAGGAACCATACCTTTTTGGCTGGTTGAATAGGCACCGGAGACTCAAACGAGAGGTCGCGGGTTCAAACCCCGCGACAGCCGCAATTTTCTTTGTGGCCCAAACTGGGACAGGAAGCTTCTAGGAAGCTTACTAGAGCCTGCCTTGAGGATGACACTTGGCGGTCTAAGGACGCGCCAAGTAGGACTGTAGGTTGAGGTTGGCTCCAGTGGAGCCACTACAAGCAGAAGCTTTAGCAAAGCTCTGCAAGTATAAAACCCTGTACCTTGCATGCATCCATTTACAGTTCTTGCCTTTAAGACTCCTCACAGAGTGTCCAACCAAAGGTAGACACTAAAGACCAGCATGCGGACTTCGTGAGGTTGCAAACCAAACGAACCTAAAGTGTGGATCCCTCGTTTGAGGGTGATATGTTATCTTGGTTGCAATACCAAGAGCGGTTGGCGGCCTCCCATGTCGGGACCCGTTTTCTAGACCGTTGCTATCCGGTGCATTGACAAAGGGTTATGGGCCCACACTTCTGGTTCGAAGGCACGCTTCCAAGACCGACTAGCGCGTGGTCTTGCAGGGCACACAAGTACAACAGGGACACGACCATCGGACGGCTCCATCTGCTCCATCGGCTCCATCGGCTTCTTCAGGTAGGGTGCGTGCACGTGGCGGAGTAGGGGACGAGGAACAGCTCTGTCCATGTTGGACACGACCCTCGAGCCCCAATGGGATTAAGCTCTACCCCTTTTTAGAAGGTGGTACGACCCCGAGTCCGTTCTCTCACGACGGCACCATCGCCTTAGGCGATCATCGGCTGGAGGGGTGTGCAACGGAACCAACTACACCTTTGACAATGGTCGCAGTCAGCAGCCTCATCAGCCTCATCGGCCTCAACGAAGCAGAGTAGCAGCGAAGTAGAGAAGACGAGCAACCGCCAAAAATGGCGGATCCAACTCCAGCCCGCCTTGAGGCGGGTATGTCCAAATTCACGGGGACAGGTTTTCCCTTGTGAAGATGGCAATTTGAGATTGTCATGAACGTGCGTGGCTACCTCGACATCCTAAAAGGGATCGAGACAGCACCCGCCGATGCGACCGTGACGACGCATGCGGCTGACCTTGCAGCATGGACGATGAAGAACAACATGGCTCTCGCCATTCTTGTGACGTCCATCAACGAGACTCAACACTCCCACATCACAGGATGCACGTTGGCTGCCGAGGCCTACGCAAAGCTCTCAAGCGTGCATCAATCGAACGCCCTAGAAAACCGACTCTTCATCTTCCAACGGTTGATGTCGATGAGGGTGAGCGAAGGAGAATCGATACCCGCATTTTTGCAGTTGTTCGACAATGTGCTGCAAGAGGTCCAGCAAATGGAATAGAAGCTCGACTCCAACATGCGTGCCATGATCCTTCTAATGGCTCTGCCGAAAAGCTGGGGGTCCTTGATCATCGTATTTGGCGGTTGGAAGGAGGCGGATCTGACGTATGAGGCTGTCGCCGAACACGTCCGCAACGAGTCCATGCGACGCAGTGGCAGTGAGGCAAACATCTCGGCGTATGGCTCTCGCTTCGGTGGACAAGGTGCAAGCTCTCGCTCCAGTCAAGGCAACAGCGGAAGCGGTGGCGGTGGAGGGAAAGGCAACAGTGGCGGGAAGAGTTCCAAGAAGCCCGTCAACTGTCACAACTGTGGCAAGGCTGGGTACTGGGCTAGGGACTGCCGTAGTCCCAAGAAAGAAGGCGGGAAGAAAGGTGGGAAGGAGAAGAAGGAGCTCACCAACATGATGGCTAGGGGGCTGCCCATGAAGGGGGCAGCGATCCTTAGGCCCGGGGCATTTGCCCTTGACTCGGGCACCAACCACCACTCATCAAAAGAGAAGGGTGGATTTGTCTCCATGGCCGAATCTGTCATGCACATCAAGTGTGCAAACGGCGGCGTCGTCCAAGCCATGGGC
>SZWC01003329.1:158220-173192 GCA_023375785.1 Penium margaritaceum | reverse complement strand
TCCCCCCCCCCCCCCCCCCCCCCCCCCCCCCCCTCCCCCTTGCCCAAAGACCCAATACCGTTACCAGGTCATTGAAATATGAGTAACAAAACAACAGTACACAAGTGTATAATTCTCATACACAAGTTATTCAACTATAATTCACAACCACATACACTCATCTAATACACTTTTGAACTCCCCAGCGCCCCATTCCCATGATGAAGGACAGACTTTGTGTGAGTGTCTTACATTAAGGAACGTATGGCAAACAACAGTACACTAGTGTATAGATCTGATACATGAGCCTTGAAACATGAATGCACTTCCACATGCACCAGCCTCATACACTTTTGACCTCCCTCACCCCACCCCCCTTCCCATGATGAAGGATTGTCTTTGTGTCAATGCCTCACATTAAGGAATGTATAACGAGCGAGTTTTGTGTACACAAGTGTACACGAAAATCGCTCGTCCCTTACTTCACAACGTACACTGCCACATAGAGTCGCCCAATACATTTTCGGGCTGATATACCACCCCCTCCCCCCTCCCCCTCGGATGGCATGGAACGTATTGTGGTTTTGTATGAGTGAGTGTACAGACGGATGTATGAAACTGAGGGAAAGAAAGTACACATGTGAATCCATCAAAACGAGAGTCTTGGAAACTTCCACCACCCACCAATGTTCCACCACCCACCAGTCTTCCGCGTATCCACAACAAGAAAAGATTTCATGAATGCCTCTTCGGCGTATGTACCGAGCCTAAATTCCACTAACATGCTACATTCGCATGAAATACAGGAATTGTACATAAATATGCACAATAAGATTACAAAAATGGCCCAAAAGAGGAGAAAGAATCTAACATACGTCAACTACAAGGACCGGACATCTGTTTTTACACAAGGGGAATTCTTTCAAGAAATTCCATGGTTGAAGTTCGCTTAATCTTGCATGAAAGTTCCCACCCTCTCCTCCCTCCACCCCTCCCTGTAAGTGATCACTTACACCAAGGAAGATTTCCACCTACACAATACACATGTGTACTAATATGATACACTCACCACTCGGACAGTGTTACACTATCCCATACACTTGCCCCATACATTTTTTCCACCCCCCCTCCTCCCCTCCCTGTCATTTATCACAAACCAAGGAAGATTTCCACCTACACAATACACATGTGTATTAATATGATGCACTTACCACCTGGATAGTGATACACTATCCCATACACTCGTCCCATACACTTTTCCCCCCCCCCCCCCCCCCCTCCTCTCCTCACCTCCCTGTCGGCGATCACTCACACCAAGGAAGAATTCCACCTACAAAACACACATGTGTATTAATATGATACACTTACCACCCAAACAGTGATACACTATCCATAAACTTGCCCCATACACTTTTCTCACCCTTCCCCCCTCCTCCGCTCCTTCTATGTGATCACTCACACCAAGGAAGAATCCCACTACACAATACACATGTGTACTAATATGATACCCTCACCATCCAGACAGTGATACACTTGCCCCATACACGTTTCCCACAACCCCCCTCCCCTCCTCCCGTCCCTGTCAGTGATCACACCAAGGAAGACTTCCACCTACAGAATACACATGTGTACTAATATGATACAATCACTACCCGGACAATGATACACTACCCCATACACTTGCCCCATACACTTTCCCATCTCCCCCCCTCCCCACTTCTCCACACTAGGAAACCCCTAAGAACCTACCATAAGAACACAAGTAAGCTAATACAGAGGTCTATGTGTGTTTAAAAGGGCATCAATTAACTATACCTCTGGAATTCATGTATACAAGTCCAAGGAAAAGGTTCAAGTGTACCTGGGACCTTTGGTACTTAAGTAAAAAACGTGTGGAAATTTTCATTGTGAGTGGCGCCTTCAAGAAAATTGGCTGACAAGTTGAGGGGTTTTGAGAATATTGAGTGTTTTATTTTTTAGAAATCCAGAATCATCCAGAATTCCACCAAACAGTGCCGGAATATCGATGTGGTTTTTTTATATGTTTCTTAATATTATGAAAGTTGGTTGAAGTTGTCAGAATCTTTTGGAATGGGGCTTGGAGGTTGGGGCAGTTGGCCGAAATTCCCTTGACTGATTGGCATGAGCGTCCAGAAGTCACTACACCATGTATGTAATGAAAGAAGTACCTATTTGTGGAGTGCATGGACTCGTGTAAATCTGGGACATAACAACTTCTCCCCCTTTATACATGCCTCATATGTGAAGTGAAACACATTTCAAGTTATTTGTGGTTATAAGTAAGTGCACTTTGATGAAAAGTGCCATAACTATCAAGTGCATGTCTGCAAGTGCATGAACAAGAATGAGACATACTTGGGGTGATGGCGCTCGAGTAGAATTCTGACGAAAGCAAACAAGAAGCGATCATCTTTTTGAGAAATGTTGTGGCCTTGATGCCAACCTTATGATTGGCAGGTCCAACAAAGAGCTATGTCATGGTAACTGACACATACATTTGGAGCTGCTTACTTGTTTGTTTTTTTGTGCGAAAAAAAACAGCCCATTACGTATATGTTTCCCAAACTGTACGTTCCCAAGAAAAACCATGCAGTGTAGGGAAAAAGAATAAAAAAACGCTGTATGTTGTGAAGGAATTCAAGACATGGTGGTGGTATCTGGAATTCCAATCATATATTGTCTGGACCAACCACCATTCCCTGAAATATCTCAGGACTCAGCCTAATCTGAACTGACAAAATATTTTATGGATGGAGTTCCTTGAATGCAATTTTCACTACAGTATTGAGTGTTGTCCGGGAAAAGCAAATTGAGTTGATGCCTCTGGCAATGGCCAGAATTGATGGCCGAGATCAACACTGTGGAAATAGAGCAAGACCTGTACAATGAGTGACTCTTTACATGTGGCTATGAAAAGTTCAGCAGGTACAACAGAACACTATTTTGGGTCAACATTACAAAATGGAAATATTGATTGACTCCACAACTTGTTGGGCCACAAGAAAACAAGCACAAAGAATTCTGTTGGAGGATTATCATAGCACCACAAAAAGTGGACAATTTGGCAATGACAAGATGCTAAAGCGACTCACCAAGTAACTTCAGGAAGAAATGATGAAAACCAACATCACAAACAAATGTAAATAAAGTACCAAGCATAACATTAGGAATCACAACAGTATGTTTAGATTAATCCATGCAAACATGGTTTCACTACAGAGTTCCAACAACATATAGGTGGTGAACATCCAACGGATAGTCTGTCACAGCATCCAGGATAAGATACATCAAATGCTCACAAAGATCCAAGTGGCGATGAAATGGGATGCTGGAAGTCATCGGGAAGACATGAAATTTCAAGCCGGTGACCACATGCTACTGAGCAGCATGAACACAAAAATTCAGCGACAGGACTTCACAAAGCCAATGCATCAAGTTGCCAGTTACATCCACAATCAAAGAAAAACAGAAACATGTCACTGGCAAGATTTACTAGCCCGGCAACATGTCAGTTGAACCGGTTTTCCATGTCAATTGGCCAAGCCTTACCAAGACACAGGTGCCAACTTCCTCAGACAGAAGGCACCCCCGCCACAACTCATCCACGTGGTTTATTTTATGGAGGAAATGATTTAAAAAATCCTCAAATATCATTAACATGGACATTTTACCAGGTGTTTTGTGATTGGAGAGAACTATGACACAACACACACCAGCTGGGGGCCTTACGACAGTCTATGAGACAACAATCATGTAATTGATGAAGATTTGAGCTAGCACCACCATTGAGAAGAAACATGCCGGATTATCGCAGATGATGGAGGTGGAAGTGTTATGTCCAAGAAATTCAAAATTAAACAAACTCTATGCTTGGATACCTCTTTCATTTTGCTTATGGTCCAACTTACGCAATGGTACGTCTAAGCTAGTTGCTGGTCTAACTACTCTCAGAGTATTTAGACTTGGTGTCTTGCTCCGTAGACATTGTGTGCCCCTTGCCATGAGTGCTGTTGATCCTATTCTCTGGTTTGACCACTAGGGATTCATTGAAAAACTCATCTGATTTCAGATTTGGAATCCTTGGACTTTTCCATGAAGGATTGAGCTTTGAATCACTCAACTGGAGTGAGTATTCTGAAAGTTAGCCTAGCCCAAAGTTCTGGCTGTTGATGAGTGGAATCTTGTATTTGTCATCGGTGATGGGATACTCCACCACTGGTGATCCAGGTTCAACTCGAACAGGCTCCAAATGCACTGGGGCCATAAATGAGGTAACCAGGGAGACATCCTGGACCAGGAAAATTTCCACCTTGACATTGGGGCCACAGAAGGACGCTTCTACAAGTCATTGTCGAAGCACCTTCCGTGGCCTACTGAGCAAGGCATGGTGAGTGGCTCCACCAATGTTTCTTTCGAAGGGCATTGCAGGGGCTCAACTGCTCTAAATGGGACATGCTTGGATGTGTTGGAAAGCTCAAATTACAGGATATAAGGATCCGATGTAATCCTACTATGCCAAGCTCTCCTGAATGCAATGGGTTTCTGTCCAGTCATAGTCTGTTATCCTTGTGCTCCACACTCTTCACCATTGGTTTCCATTGCCTTCACCAAACATTGATAGCATGCAGCAGTAAGGTCTAGGCATCCTTGAGGGTGCCTCCACAACCACTCGTTCCAACAAAGGGTTATGGACCCACATCCTAGAAGGACCCTAGCTCCACCACCTTCACGCTACCGCCGCTTGCCATGAAAACGGCCAATCAAGAGAGCATCAACGCCGTCTAAAAATCTGACAGGAATGGCTTCCCTTTGTGGAGGTGGTAGTTTGAGGTGTAACTCAATGACAGGGACCTGCTTGAGCTGGTCAACGGTGAAGAAACAGCCCCTCGCGACAAGTACAAGAAGTGCAACAAGAAGGTGCTTTCTTTTTTTTTGTTAGTGCTAGCTCCAAGACAACACACACTCATTCAAGAATGTACGGATGCTACGGAGGCCTGGAAGAAACTCTTGACCATCTAACATTCCAGAAACCTTGCTAACCAGCTCTTTGTTTTCAAGATGCTTGTCATCCCCCTAGGAAACGAAGGCGACAAAATCATGGAGATCCTACACCAGTTCCCTAGGAGTCCCTTACTACTGATTGTGTAGCCACCGGGTGGAAGGTCGACCCTCAGCTGCAAGCCATGATTCTCCTTCTGGCCTTGCTGGACAGTTAGTTTCCCATGATCAACATCGTTGGTGGCTGGTCCACTGATGAGCTGAAGTAGCTGAAGGTGGTAGAGTATGTCCGCAATGAATGGATGCGGCATGGTGGGGAGAGAGAGTGGGACACCATCAAGAAGGTCAGTATGCATGCAACTGCCCAAACAAGAATTCAGAAAAAAATGGGTTATTTGGTTACTCAGATGCATCCAAGCAGTGCAGCAGACTCCTTCATCACATGCAAAGCGACCTGAACCACCAGAAAGGCAGTCATATGTGGGAAAAGAAGAATACGTGGTAAGTGGATACCACGAGCAATGGTAGGCGTTTCTTTGTGGCGTGTCTGACTTGCACTTCAACAATCGTAACTTGGGGTACGATTTTCCAAAATTTATGCAGTTTGATACCTTGGAAATATGGTGAGTAGTAGTACAACGAGTCAGTTCATGTCCATGTTAATGATATTTAAAAAATATATAGAATCATATAAAAATGGCCTGTATCTAAATCTTTTTTCAAATAGCATGTGGTAACCAAAATGAAGTCATGAACCTAAGGACTAGTCAGGCCACATATGTATGTAAAAAAAAAAAACTTTGGACAGACTGATCTCACTAAATAGACCAGAGATTGGAAACGGGTAATCTGAAAAAATGAGATACCATCTCTTTGAGAAATGCTATGACCTTGGAACTAGCCTTTCAACTGGAAAATTCGACAATCGAATACATCACGAAATCTGAAGCATCTCAACATGCAATCTGAGCCATTCTCTTGCCAAGTAATGGCTGCAGGGAGCCGGTCATGTACATGTCATGCAAGCTGTGTGGGCCTCAGATGGCTGCAGTGCGCAAGAGTTTTTTTAACATGGACAGGCTCAAGGCATGGCAGTACTATCTGGAGTGCCAGCAATGTTTCATCTGCACCGACCACTATAACCCAAGATATCTCAAGACCCAGCCAAATCTGATCCACCAAAAAAAAATCAATGAATGGAGTTCCTTGAGTCTAACCTTGGCTAAAACATTGAGTGTCCAACTAAAAAAAAAGCTATCAGATTCTCTCAGTCAAAGACCAGACCTGATGGCCAAAATCAACGTTCTTTTTTAGCCAATACGGCCCGTAGATTGAGTGACTCCTTAAATGTGAATACAAATGATCTGGCGGCTGTTAAGAAATGAAATCTTCTGGTTTGACCCTTCATACTAGCGATGGTGATTTACTCTTCAAGTTGTCATACCACCAAGCAAAGAGCTGAGAACGATGCAAATGGAGGAGTTCCAAAACATCATTCTTGGTGGAAATTTTACCAAGGACATGCAAAGTACTTCTGATACAAGTAGACGCAAACCAAGGTCACATCTTACTGCAAGTCATGATATGAAGAACAATCAATTCCCTGGATTTTATTCAACATCTTCCTGTGCCAACAGATCTATAGTCCGACATCTCCATGGATTTATGCAATGGGTTTACACTGGAGGAGTTTCGTGACATACACATTGTGGTAGGCCTATTCTTGGAGATGATCCAATTATTTCTGACAGCCCCTCCATCACCGCTAAGGGAACGATACAATCATTCCTCATTTACACCATTTAACTCTGTGGAGTTCCTCATCCCATCACCAGCAACCGAGATGGTGTTGAATATGTTTATCCCCTGTTCACTGTTATAGGAAGGATCAGGAATGCTCTGCCCCTTGTGGAGGTATGATGCCTGGATCTATTGTAGGGTAACTCAACTATGCTCTGCTTTATGGAATGTGAGTATACCATGTGGGTGAATGGTTACCTTGGCCATTTTGTTAATTTTGCCAAGTGAGAGATCATGAGTTTGATCCTGGCCTCCATGCAAATCGTGTTTGTGAAGGAAGCTTTCAAGAAATAAAGTATGTAGCTTCTTGAAAGCTACATGGTTGGTCTGCCACCTTGGCACTGCAATGCTTATGTGTCAAGCCCACAGCGCAAGTCTATTGATGATGTGGCTGGGTCAAACCATTGCTCTGAAATGTGATTTTGCATTCTAGGACTGGAAGGGGATATACAAAAGGACTTGACTTGCATGATGATCAACTAAACCTTGCTTGATGCTCTCTTCTATATAAATGACTTGAGCTTTTCTTGAGATGTAATACTAAGGCGTTAGTACTCTTGAAGGTGAAGTGTATGACTGATTAAGTTTGGGGTGCATAACACATGCCTGGAAATGAAAGAGGTGTAAAAACCTTTGTGAGATTTTTGGTTCCACAACTTCTCTGCTAGAGGTGGTTAGCTCAATAGCTAACATATGGGAGGTTTATGAGGTCATCCTGGAAAGAAATTATGACTTGCTATGGCAGTAGAATAGAACTATGGATGACCAGAGTGATGGCCAAATCGAGCAGACCAGACAGACACTCCAGAAAATGCTAAAGGATGTGGGAGCCACATGTCACTGACAAGGTAGTCAAGATACCAAGAGTGCAGTTCACAGAAAAATTCTGATGACTCCGGTTGCGCTACAGAGTTCATGCACGATTTTGGCTGTCAATAGACAATAGGGAGAGACTCTTTCAAAGAGAATTGGCAATGAAGCATGAAGCTGGCAGTCATCAAGCAGATTTAAAGATTACAAGCCGGTGACCGCATCCTCCTAGGCAGCGAAAAATTCAAGTTTTAAGGAAAGGAATGCAAAAATCTTATGTGCAAGTGGCTGGAACCATTTGTGACTGAAAACATACAGACACCTGTCGTTGCTAAGATTTGCCTTCTTGACCACTTGTCTGGATGAGAATTTCCCGAGAAAAGAGGTAGCCCCGTCATAATCTTTCCAAGTGGAGGATACAGAGAAACTAAGTGAAGACATCCTCGAATGCTATCGAAATGGAAAATTGACCCAGGATCCCATTCTTTGGCATAGCTACAACGAAGCACACAACATCTAGGAGCCATACGAAAACCAATGAGGTGTCGATAACTTGATCAATGGCTGTATTAGCCTGCACTGACCATTTCCATGTAATTTGCTTGGTTGTTGTGGCCAGAAGTGGGAGGGGAGGGAGGGGGTGGGGGAGTGTTGGATTACCGATGTGTAAGAGTACCTAAACTCTGCTTGTGGGTACTTTTGTCCTTTTGATTCATACTCCAGTACTTGTCAGCTTCTGGATATTTATGCAAACTTGTCGAGGGTACTTTGGCCAACTATCGCGACCACTGGCAATCCTATTCAAACACTTGTTACCAATTAGACCACCTTCCTCAATGGTTGATAGATGTATCACAGAATATACAGTTACAGCAATTATGTAACAGTTCCGGAACTTTGCAGGGGTTTCTCCAATCTGTCACTGACATTGCGGCTTGACACACACCCTGCTCATTGAGCATCAAAGACCTGGACCATGCCTCATTTTTGTCTTGGCTGTTGTGTATTTTTTCTTGATGGTTTCTGCACTTTTCATTCAAGTAAAATCACTAACTAGTCACAAATTACAAAGTGTTCCTTTCCTGGAATCGTAATTTATCCACTACCATATACTTGTAAACCACTTAGGATTATTCAAGCATAACATGCAGGGTCTTAGGACCCACATGAGCATGGTGTGTGTGAATTCCCAGTGCCACTCGTGGATTCAAGAAATGGAGCCATGAAGTCGAGTGATCTTAAGAGTATGCAAGGCACATCTGCATAAAGATCCAACGACATAGTGAACCAATAAAAAAATCACAAAAATTCTGATATGGTTCACGATGCTTCAATTGACCATTATGTATGGTGGTAAAAGTTTTCAGAAATGTTCTAGGTTGATGTGGATGTCACTCAGGTGAGCGTGCACACCAATGCATAATCATGACTCTGTAGCTAGAATTGAAGTAAAGCTTTGAACCAATGTTTTGGTTCCTATTTTAGATGCAATTCTCTATGGTATTGTGATACCTGGATACATTTTTGTTCTTTTCTCATTCCAACAAATAGTGTACGAGAGCGAAAATCTCACACAACTGTTTTCTTCAATGAGCTAGCCCGCACAAATCTCTATGTAGGAATGACCAATATGGTAGACAGATCGGTTGATTCTGCAACACAGACACGTGTCTTTCATCTCATTGACCTTGAGGCTAATGACGCGAAGGACACGCGTCAATACGGTGGACGGGCAGGTGTGCAGAGTTCATCATGGTCCAAAAAATGAAACTGCACTGATCGAGTGCAGTTTTATTGTTTAAACAGTGTTTCTCATCATTTCAATCATGTTTCCAGAATTTGGTGGGCACCCTTGTGCTCAGGAGTCTGACAGATCAGCTGCCGTAATCTTGCTCTCCTCTGCAGTTTCCAAGAGGATGAGCCACACTTGCGTGGCTCATCCATGGGGCCCAAGGGCTCCATGTTGCAGATGATGCTTGGCCGTGTCCAGGGATATTGCCTGTATATGTAGTCTCTGCCGCTTTGCTTCTTCCGAACCTTCCTTCAATTATTCATCTCTTGCTCGTTCACCAGCTTTCCCTAACCGTTGCTACACCGTTGGTTGCTAAATAAGGGAAAATTATTGTCTTCTGCCATTGATTAATGTGCAAATTCTCTGTTGTTCAAGTCAACCTACAGATTGTGGCAATGAAGCAAGTTTCGCCCAAGGATGATTTTCATTGTTCATTGAGAAATTCTGCCAGATCACCACATCGCTTAACGTTTCCATTTGAAGGCAAAGTGGTTAGAGAAGGTGATGGTTGCACAGTCTCCTAACGGCAGATTTATCTTTAGACACTTCTGTTTTGGTCGTCAAACCCAGATTTGTATCCATTTCATCGCTATATGAACTATAAGGAGCTCCTCGTTCAAGTAACAAAGCTACTGTTTTACGCTTACACAATCCTTCCGTTGCACCCGTAGCAGTATAACGGGTTGGTTTTTTGTCCATTTATTGTCAGACTTCGTGATCTCAGGTACCCTTATCTCCGGCGTCGTAAGCTGTTCATATGGGTGACCAGCCAGTGCAAACTAGGCAGGAGATTTGCCATCTACTCCTACCACATGCTTCTTCCCAACTCCTCGATTGTTTCTACCACTTCCCTCCCTTTCTTCCATGTTTTCATCAACACGACTTACAATAACATGATGTATTTACAGGATTTCCATGACTCTAGCATAGCCGCTTATTGTTCTGTGAAATGGTGTCAAAATCCATTGGAGTTGAGGTCGCCGACAATTGGTTCTTCCTGCCACCACAATAGGGGTTGTGATTTTGGAATTGCAAGATATTGGATTCTTAAATATTAGCATAAAATTTGGTGCTATTGATTCTTGAAGATACTTCAATAATTTGTAGAAGGTCATCATGGATGCCAAGTATTGTGACTGCTTGGCGTCTGAGGCTGTTACATTGGAAACATTTTCTGTCGGCCGCTTTGTGCCGGCGGTGATGTTTTGCAAGGACACCACATTACCTTGTCACGCTAGAGCATTAACAAATCTACTTCAGGATGTACCAATGTTGAACTTCTTATTCAGCAGTCATAAGCACACAGGATTTGCATTTGACGGTGAGCGAAACTTGCAATGTTAAATCTATCTTCTGAAGAGGTAGTATGCCTATGGTCGCCAATGTAAGACCGTGCTAGTGGGCCATTGATTGAGCTACCCAGTCTCCCACAGGCTTTGGATTTCCATGAGTCTGGACCACCAGATTAGAGACATTTCCCTTGAAATAGAGGCCATGAAGCGCCTCTTGTCAGAGTTGACCCAAGAAGCAGTAAAACAGTCTTTTAAGCCCATCAGCCACATCCAAAGCTTTGGTTCTTTAGATTTCATTGGATCAAACGGTTCGGGAAAGGGTTACTTGGATTTGAGATTCACTGGAGAGTTTGAGTTTTCTCTGGTTGATCACTAATTTCTGAACCATGAAGTGCAGAGATCATCCAATACCACGTTGCGTTATTAGAGAAGATGCCTGTTGAGATTCTTGAGCACTGAGTAAAACTTTTTTTTTTCTGCTTGCCTGCTCGTGATTCCCATCATTGCTCCAAGTATCGTTTCAGTGATTAGTGGCAGTGGCGAGGGATTTGTCGTGACCAAAGGTCCCAACAGTTGAGTGGTCATCAAATCTTTCAGTTCATTTCCATTCATCGCATTTCCTGCCACCATTACTCCTTAAGAATTCATCAATTTCTAATCACCTGTGAATCATACACTGGTTTTGCTGGGTACATTCTGTGTGGAAATCCTAGGAACATTCATAGAAGTTTCATGATTGACACTTGTTGATTTCCTGGCACCAACTATGTTTCGCATATTTTGTCGAGTGCAATTGAAGTATTTGGTTGAATAACAAGTGACCTTCTTTGTACCTAAATACCTGCCTTGTCATTTTTTTAATAATGTAACTTTCCTTTTACTGTCTGGTTTGTCTTTGTCTCTCAAGAATAGGGTCCTCTTGACCGCGAGGATCTTCGTTCAGCGATAACCCTCTCTCCTGCCGGGCCTGCCTCTTGTGGGGGCCCGCAGGTGCCCGTACAATGTGCAGGGTGTCTCTGACCCCCGTTAACTTGCATTCCATCCCCGTTGCATGTCAAACCCCAGATATAGCAGTCAAACCTCGAACAAACCCATCCTCTCATTACACCCAGGGTTGTGGGTTTTATTTTTTCATTTGCTTGGACTCCTTCTGGGCCCCGTGGTAGCGGGGCCCAGCAGGTTCCCCTTTTATTTTAATGGGGAATCTCGGACCCCCCACTAAAGATACTCACACACCAGATACTTGAACAATTACAAACCCTGCCTCGAAACCCCATACGTGGAACTCGGGAAAGTCGCGAGATGTACATTAGTGTACGTTTTGCAAATTCCACCACATACACCCCCTCGTACACTCGCCTAGTACACTCAGGGGAAGGAAGGGAGATAGACCAAGCAAAGTCCAAGGGACCCATCTCCCCAACCTCCCAAAAAAAAGGAAAGTGTATGAGGCAACTGTATGAGACGGTGCATGTGGGGAGGGAGGGATTGGAAAAGACACTAGTGCAGCCTCGTGAGAGATCTTCAATGAAGTTACAATATGCAAAATAGTATGTTTTCTGCAATTTCTACCACATAAACCCCATCTTACACTGGCCTCGTACACTCCACGGGGGGGGGGGGGGGGGGGGGGGGGGGGGGGATGGACCGAGTGATGTTAACGGACCCGCCTTCCCACCCCCTACAAAAGACAGGAAAGTGCATTAGGTGAGTATATAAGACAGTGTATGTGGGGGGTGGAAAAAAACAGAATCTAGTGTAGTATTGTGAAATATTCTCTAGAAAGTTACAAGATGTGCACTACCGTATGTTTTGTGATTTCCACCACGTACACCCCCTTGTACACGCATCTTGTACAGTCCAGGGGGAGGGGGAGGGGGGGGGGGGGGGGGGGGGGGGGGGGGGGAGAGGGCTCATCTGATCGAGAACATACAGGAAGGAAAGTGTCCTTACATTCACAAAAGGTACTAGAATCCAAAGATAAGAAATCTGTTAATACATGTACGCAAAATAGCTTTTATAATAGAAAATTATCAGACCGATAACGGTCAGAAGGTCCAAAAACACCTTGTAACTCTTGTAACATTCTACGAAGCTACCTTTCAACATAGGATCCTATACACCCATCTAGCAGTGTATAAAATACCTATGATTAACCAAAACTCCAAATTTTCTTTTCAATTTCTAATTATCTTGCCAGCATCACCGAAGCCCTTGCTGGTTGATGCTACTTTCGCTGGATGTACACACTCTACTTACTTCCCTTGTCTAGAGGTTAAAAAAATCTTGGATAGTGGAGATTCACCAAAGACTTGTGTGTGGCTCTCACGTAGGAGTGAAGTTGTTTGTTGCTCCTCTAGTACTGCAACGCTCTGATACCAAGTGCAACGTGGAGGGAAATAGAAGCTGTTCACAAGAAGAAGATATCAGAGTAACAACAAGATCAGAAGAAGGGGCACTGATGTATTTTGTTATTAGCAGTAATAGACTTTCTTTTAAAGTGATGAAACACTTCTATACAGCCACTGAAACAAAAATAAGGCACTGTTAGAGTCTTAAGTGCCAGAAAATCATGATGCTTGTGAAGTAGCAACAGGACCAGCGTCCTCTAGAATATTTGCTAGAATGTTGGGGAGATCTGAAGGTATGCAAGGAGCATCTTTTTAAAGGTCCATTACAATGAAGAAGTTGAACAAAGAACATCAACGATTCATGTGGTTGGAGATACTTCTGTTGATCCCCGTGTACATATCTCTATTGCGGTTGTGGCCGTGAGTGCACAGGGCATGCCAACCCGACTGATGGCGCTGCGTGCTGACTCGGGTGCACCTTCGGCGGGCTACACGGCTCTCCCACTGTGCCTTCTCACATGGTTGATCAGGCCTCCTGGTGGAATGTCCGTACTCGGCCTCACTCCTGGTCACTTATCCTTAAGAGACCCATGCCGGTCCTCAATTTCCTTCCTCATTCTTAGAATATGTCAAGGCAGACCTGCTTTGGACCTACCCATATAGTTGCCTCGGCTTGGTTTTCCGGTTTGCAACCTGTATGGCAATGCGGCTCTATTTTTCAGGGAATAGCGCGACCTTGCCCTAAAATATTTGAGCGAGTGAGCGAGCCTCACTCAAAGGCTTGCTCACTCGCTGGAGCATGCTCTCTCACAGGCGAACAAGACTACTACTATCTGTTGTCTCTGCAGCACTCGGATTTTTTCTTCCTGTTTTGCGCAAACCAGATCTGAACCTAACATGGCGTATGCCTCATGGATCAGAGCAGGAAGCTAGCGTGTCTCTGATGGCATCAGAGCTAGGTTGCAGGGCCGTGGAGAAGGGGAGCCTGCAAAAAAAAAGTACAAGACGGTGACGTCCCGCATGAAAACCCTGAACACCGTCCTCCAAGGGAACAGACGCACGCTTACTTCTGAGGGTGTTCAATGCTCTTGTCCATGCTTTTCCATAGGAGAAACAGTCCTCGATTCACCACTTCTGCTTTGGCAGTAGTGGTGAGGAGCCGGAAAACCTCTGCAGTGGGGCTGCTTACCCTTGAGATGCCTGAATACACTTGTCGACATGCCAAGAGGAGCAGGGAAAGGCTTTTCTAATCTCCCTGCGTGATCAGCTGTGCACCCTCTGCCCAAAGCCGGGAGCTCCCATTGCATAGTGTTGGGATGCCGCCATGGACATCCGCTGGCGTATTCTGGATCTTGGCACCGTGTGCTCTGTCCTGGAGTGGCTGGAACCAGTGCAACTGCACCTAGGGCAACTGTACAAGGACTTTTGACGTGCAAAACTTTGGAAGCTATGCGTCTCAGACAATGAAAGTGCTGACCAGGAGCAGGTCTTCACCGAACTAAACCACTGTGAAGACATCCTGCAAGGCAAAGCACGCTATGCAGAAGCTTCATCACCAAGTGCTTAGGTTCACCAGTGCGCAGGCCCCTCCAACCCCCATGCAACAGGTGGTCAAGGTCGGGTTCGCGGACGGGAAGCAGAAGACTGGACCTGCAGTCATTGTGGCAAGACCGGGCACTTGTGGGGAGCATGCTCAGCACTGCAGCGAATCATGCAGCAGTGGCAGCAACAACAGGAGCAGCAGCAGCAGTTTCATCAGGTGACGCAGCATCAGCATCCTCCATATATGCCCAATGGTGGGCGGATCATGCACTCACTTTTCAGTGTGTACTTCTAGTGCGCTCCAGAACCATGCACAAACACTATGCACTAAAAAAATAGTACACTTGATCAATGCACACTAAGCTTCTCTCTCTCTCTCTCTCTCTC
>SZWC01003329.1:139995-157719 GCA_023375785.1 Penium margaritaceum | reverse complement strand
TCTCTCTCTCTCTCTCTCTCTCTCTCTCTCTCTCTCTCTCTCTCTCTCTCTCTCTCTCTCTCTCTCTCTCTCTCTCTCTCTCTCTCTCTCTCTCTCTCTCTCTCTCTCTCTCTCTCTTGTATTGAAGAAAACAAAGATGTTATATTTTTTGAAAGGTGCATTCTTGTCTTATTTATGGTAAATATTTTTGGCATATGATGCTCTTGTGTTTGCATTGTTTGTAGGAAATATGTCCTCATATCATAAGGAGAAAAATTAGAGGAAAATTATTGTGCAGGATTTCTTATTTTTCAAACAAAATCAAGTTATAAATGCATCCCCATGTTTCTCATTGCATTGTTTTTTTGTTGGTGTTTGGTCAATTATATGGTTTTCGGAGTTATATCCAAAACATCAGGAAATAAGGTGTTCCAAAATTAAATGGAAACGTACTTTAGCTTAATCAAATTCTTTTATACGGTTAATGCAGCTAGACTTATCTTATGGACGTATTTCTTTCCGTTGTTTTCCATCGTTTGGCATGTCCGTATTACATTCTAAATCCGGTTTACGAACTGACTTTCGCGTACTTGCTATCTGAATCGCCCGCTCGCAGCGAGAAGGCGGACATGTGTTACTTGACGACCGTCTACTCGTACTGAAATGTCTATGTATTCTATCCGCGACATAGTTGTCCTGACGTAGGACGATGGATACATCACTTTACTTCTCGCAGGGTTGTCTAGTAGCCCCCCCTAGTGTACGGGGGTAAAGTATATGGCGAGTGCACGCGGAATGAGTGATGAAGTGCACTTATCACGCACTCAGTGTTCGAACGAATAATTTCAAAAATAAATTTCCAACCAGATAGATTGTCGCTGTTCAGACAGCAAACCGTCGCCGTTTTCGATGCCAGATCAACCTCAGAAAAGCGCGATCCAAGATAACATGGGGTTTGAAACTGAACACTTCTCATTTGTAAAGGTCTCGATCCGCTAACGGAAGATCGCTATATACGTATGTAACGTGTTCCTACCTTTTTTTGTGCGAAGTTAGAGACCATCCGCTTCTTCTGACGGTAATCGTTTCATGTATGAATTTTGATTAGAATGAATGTGCGATAAATGGTACATCTTCAAAAGAAAAGCGACGGATGATGTATCTCCAGAAGTTTAAGGTTCATCTCCGCATGGCCAATATTGCATGACGTCCTGTCAATCGAACTTCAAATTCTTATTCATAAATTTATCGTCATTCCACATGTACTGTCCAGCTGCTAGAAAAACCCGGTTCTCGCCACAATCCGAACTTCTCTCCTGGGTGGTTGAATTAATTACTACTAATGGACTCTCTCATTCGATACATATTTCATACGCAAAAAGACGTTCGATAAATCACAAAGTCGAGCCAAACACGCCATCACATTTTCGTTCTCGCATCATTGACTGCGATGCGTCCGTCGACGGCTCGGGACCCCCTCACACCAGGCAGTCACAGGTTCAAACTTCACATTATTGAGGTTGATGATTTCATTTTTGCGAACTTGCATCGCAAACGTCTAACGTTTGCTGTGTCAACGGAGAAATGTTCCCGATTCGTTCTTGCATTTCGGTTTTATTTGGTCGCACACTGAGTGCGTGATGAGTGCACTTCTGCACTCATTTCGAGTGCACTCGCCACATACACTACCCCCGAACACTTGGGGGCCCCTCTAGACCGTCTTGTGAGAACTGGAGCGACGAAACAGGCGAACCATTTGATATGCAATTTTCTGCGAGATGTTGGCCGTCAAGTGTGACGTGGACCGATGAAACCAGCGAAAATCCAACGACGACTGCACATCAATTGTAGAAGCGAACGATCTAGATAGCGAAACGGAGAAAGATTTGTGTGGGCGATTGTTTCCTTCTTTCTCTAAAATACGGAGAACAACATTTAAGGCCACTTCTAAGTCCTTAAGATGACCTTGACATGGTCCACTAAAAACAAAGGAAAGAAAAAATGTTAAGTAAAGGAAGGAAGATCTATTAAAACACAAAATGATTGTCCTCGAATTTACATTGTGAACACAATGTTCATGAGACACATGGACATAACTTTGTAAAAACATTTTGTTTCCAACGTAGGAAAAAACACACATTTTATTCTTTCAATTTCTTTCATATCAGTTGAGAGAAATAATTTTAATAAGAACTACTAGACACACGAATGTAGCATTTCATAAATATGGACCCCAAAAATGTGAAAAGTCATGCACTAGTGCCACGCACTAAAATCCTTCCTCAATGGAGAGTTATTTGTACATATAAGACAAAATTCAAGATTTTCTAGGACACATAAGACAAATTAGCACACTGAGTGCGCTCTTGGTGTATTTTTGTATGGAGACCAAGCGCACTCACCACATACACTAGGCCCACGCACTGGGGTCCTTCCTAAGAAGAGAAGAGTTTGGCCATATAAGACAAAATTCAAGATTTTCTAGGACACATAAGACAAATTAGCACACTGAGTGCGCTCTTGGTGTATTTTTGTATGGAGACCAAGCGCACTCACCACATACACTAGGCCCACGCACTGGGGTCCTTCCTAAGAAGAGAAGAGTTTGGCCATATAAGACAAAATGGAAGATGCTCTAAGACATATGTGACAAATGAGCGCACTGAGTGCGCTCTTAGTGTACCTTTATATGGTGAGTGAGCGCACTTGCCACATACACTAGTCCCACGCACTCAGGGCCTTCCTAAGAAGACACTTGTTTTTCCATGTAGGACAAAAAGGAAGATTTGGTTTGACATATGAGACAAATGAGCGCACTGAGTGCGCTCTTAGTGTACTTTTGTATGGTGCATGTGCGCACTTGCCATATGCACTAACCCCACGCACTGGAGTCCTTCCTAAGAAGATATTTTTTTGGCCATAGAAGACAAAAGTACACTCTTCTCATACACTATGAAAAGAGTGTAAGGATTGGTGTAAGCTACTCCCTTGTAATAGAGCACACTGAAGGCACACACTAGAATACTAGTGTATGAAATGGCCCTGATTAACCATACCTCGCATCCTCAGCCGACTCCTGGTCATCAGCTTTAAAACCACTGGTTGGGCCACGTGTGCCACCATCTTTCGCGGCAGTCACATTTGGTCCACCACAACTGTCATCACCAATGTACCCATCAGCCCCTATTCCAGCTCCGTCACCCTTTCCAGCACATTTCTATGCACCGCCGACTGTCCCCTCAGTCCCAACATGGACCCAGCACGCATATTCAGAGGTGACCAAGATGCAGCAGCCAACTGCACCACCACTGGCGGCAGGATGGAGCACAACCATGGTGCTGCACACCCCTGAGCCCACAGCAATGCCACAGCAGTCAGATCAGTGGTTAGGCAACATGCATGTTACCACCACGCACTCGTTGCCGCTGTATGAGTGGTTGTTTGATACAGCAGAATTGCATCACATGTCACCACATCATCAGTTATCTGTTACACTGCATGTGCCTTCTGACATGAAGGGTGTGCGCACTGGGTCTGGAGAAGTGCTAGCTGTTGAGGGTGTGGAGACTGTTGCACTACAAGCTCCCAGTGGGGTGCTTTGGCTGACGAATGTATTGTATGTGCTGCGGCTGCGCGTGAATCTACTCTCTGGGTGGCAATTGCACCGCCAGGATAACATGCCCGCATTCACGCAGAAAACAGAGTTGCATGCTCTTTTATGTGACTGGCATCTTGCTGGCTGATGGACCTCTTCATACTGACATGATGTACAAACTGGCACTCTTTCCATTTGTTTAAAACAGCCCAAGTTGACCTTAAGTGCACATCATGAAAGATACAGACCCACATCACCTAGATCTCATTCATTGCCGCCTAGCTCACCTCAACGTGGAAATGGTTGCAGAGCTCCAGAAATATGCCCCTGCACAAGGTCTGTTGTCCACTGAATGCCTCATGGTCTTTAGGCTGCGGCCTGTCTAAAGTGTCAAAAAGGGAAGGCTCACAGATAAATCTTCCAAGAACGGAAAGTGTCAGCTCGAGACAACTCGAGATTGTACATGCCGATCTCACAGGACCGATATGGGTCGCTGTCTGTTTGTACCCTCATAGATGACTACACTTGCTTTTGCTGGGCACTTCTGCTTAAGGCCAGAGCCGATGCCCAGCGTGCAATAGCTGACTGGATCCCTCTAATAGAGCACCAAACTCGGTATTCGCTAATCAAACTGAGAACAGAAAGAGGTGGTGAATTTTTGGGTACACTGAATGCAGAGCTGAGGACAAGGGGAGTTGAATATCAAACCACAGCATCATATAAACCGCAAGAGAATGGGGTTGCAGAAAGGTGGCACAGAACGCTGGGTGATTCCCTGCGTACTCGGCTGACTGAGGCTGATCTACCATTTGGGTTCTGGGAGAAAGCCATCAAATAATTCACATGGGAATGGACTAAATCTCACGCTGTCGTTTACCCAAAATAACCACACCTTGGGAACACTGTTGTAGAAGGCTGATCTGTTACAAAATTTCCCCTCCCATGTCCTGGAGTCGCCGTTTGTCAGGGCGATGGCTCCGGATCCTTGTACACTACAATTTTGCATGCATGAGTAAATTTCATAAAATAGAGAAAATGATGGACCAGCTGCAATTTGAATCGTAGAAATCGGCTAAGAATTAAGGGATTTATGGTCTTTCAAAGTTGGGAGGTGGTGCTGGCCGTCCGGGTTTGGACGGCAGACTTGGTACCGGCTGGAAAAATGATCCGGCGGTGACCAGTTCAACTCCCACCACGCACAACATGGCCGAGACGCCCCTTGGGGGATGCTAGCAGCAGTATCCCATAGTTCCTTGGAGCCATGTGTGCTTCGGAATGGCAGTCTGGTGCTTCATTGGGGTCAAGGGCGCTTCAGGCGCTTGTCACTCATTCTAGTGCTCTGTCAGGGACAAAGACTCCATGATGCAATCCGAATCACGTCATAGACGCTCCGTTTGTCCAAATCGCACAAAGTTTGGTGAGTTAGAAAGCTTGTGACTAGAACTATAACTTTGCTGAGGTGGTCTTTGTCCAAATATCTAACCAAAATTGATCCCCAGCTCTTCGACCTTTGGGTGTTGCTCAATTCCGTCAGAACTCTGCTCACATAGCATGTGGCGACCAGAAAGCACACGCTTCGTCTAAGACTGCTGCCCAAAAGAGCTGTGAACCTTAGGACGTGGTCAAGGCAAATTGGAATATCATTTCTAAAAAAGGGTTATGGGCCCACAGCCCTGACCGGTCCAAACCGTTCACGGCTTCCGCAGTGGACAGGAGGAGTGTCTCAGACATCCTCGCTGTCAAAGTCTGACGATTCTTGTAGCAGAAGCGCAACATGGTGTCAAAGACGGAGATGCAGCTGATCCAAAAGTACGCGGGTGGTCCTCGGTTTGGGCTATGGAGGTGGACTTTTTAGATCCACTTAGCGCACAAGGGCCTACTTGGCCTGATGAAGGGCACAGAGGTGCTCGACAAGAAGAATGCGGCAGGCGAGGAGAAGCAGGCCTTCGCAAAGAAAAACACTAAGGTGCTCATGCTCCTGTTGTCATCTACCGTTGTGACTCGATGGGGCTACTTACAAGGCTGCACATTGGCAGCCGAGACATGGGAAACGCTTTGCACCATCCACGAGTTCACTTTGCTCGCGAACCGGATCTTCGCGATGAAGGATCTTCTAACGGTGAGGATTGAGGAGGACAAGGACATCCTTGTCGCCATCAAGCAGATTGAGTCACTCGCCTTGCAATGCAATGATGTGGGGTGGAAGGTTGACTCTCAACTGCAGGTGATGACCCTCCTCATGGATCTACCTGACAGTTGGAGCTCTAAAATCACCTATGGTGCAGTCACTGAGTACACCCGCAATGAGGTGCAGCGTCGCTGTGGCGGCAAGACCTCATCGTCCTCATCGGCCCTGGTCACCAAAACATGTTGTGGCGGCAGCGGCAGCAAGGGAGGCGGCAAAAAGGGTGGCGGCAAGAAGGGCATCAAGAAGGGTGCGTGCAGCAATTGTGACAAGGAGGGCCATTGGGCCAGCGAGTGCTCCGAGGAAGCATAACATGGTGGCAAATAAGCCAAAGGCAAGTAGGTACTTCTCAATGGCACTTCGAATCACAACCTCAAAGAGGCCAACAGGCGGTTCCTCGATTCCGGTGCCGAGGAGCACGCCCAAGTTGATAAGGTGGGATTTGTCCACTACACCAAATCTGCCCAAGTCTATGGTGGTCACCAATAGCAAAGTCGAGCTGGAGGCCGACCAAGGAGACATTGAGGTGGAGGTGGAGGTGAACGGTGAGAAGATGTTGCGTGTCATCGGTGGTGTGCAGCGTGTCCCCGTCCTGGCTGACATTTTGAGTGTCATTCGCTTGACGGATAAAGGGTATGAAGTAATCTTCTGCAGGAAAGGCGTAGTGGTGCGCATGGACGGCGGCGGAAAAGTCATGCTAGAAGCTAAACACAAGGGTGGTCTCCACATTGTGGAGACAAAGGTGATCCCCGCAGCAGCAGATGCAGTAGATTTTCACGAACGCGCCATCACCTTGGCCAAAGGAGGGGGGGCTAATCTGGAGCTCAGGCACCGGCGGCTGGGACGTTCGTTGCCCGCAGTCATTAAATAGATGGCAAAACGTGACATGGTACACGACCTCAACATCACCAGTGTAGTAGACACGACAGCAGATGCAGCAGTACACGAAAAGTGCGAGCCTTGCATTCTGGGCAAGGTGAGGCGCAAGCCGTTCAACGCGAATGTGGGACGTGCCCAGGACCTGCTGGAGATCGTGCACCGTCATGTGTGCAGACCGTTAAAAACACCATCAAAATGCAATGTGTGGCTTCGATGACTGCAGCAGAAAACTCTGCATTTACTTCATGCAGCGGAAAGGCATGGTGCCGGACCGGCTGGAAGATTATGTGGCCACGGTGGAGAGGCAGACTGGCCGCAAGGTCAGATCGCTACGCAGTGACAACGATGGATAGTACGTGGGCTAAAGCGGATGTCTGAAGCAGCAGGGCATCAAGTGGGAACACACGACTCCCTAATCGCCACAATTTCATGGCGTGGAGGAGTGAACAAATCAGATGCTGCTGAACATGATACCGACAATGCTCATGGATGCAGGATTGCTGCAGAGCTTCTAGGCTGAAGCGGTGCATATGGCACGCTATACAATCAACCTGACCCCGACGGCAGGGCTGAAGGGGAAGAGCAGCTGGAATATGCCACAGGAGGTATGGAGTAGGCGCAAGCCTAGTGTGGTACACCTGAAGGTCTTTGGGAGCAAGGCACACGCGATGGTGTTCGCGACAGAACAGCGTGATGGAAAATTGGACCCACGTCCCAAGCCATGTCTCTTCCTTGGCTACAAAAGTGTGCTCAAGGCGTACCAGCTCTACAACGAGAGCAAGGAGGAGGTCTTCAGCAAACGTGACATCAATTTCAAAGAGCAGCAAACCTACAGCAGCAGAAACAGTATCATTGGCGTAGTGTACTCGTCGAATCAGGAGGAATGGTTCCACATCCTCACCCATGAGGAGGAGCCGGCAGACGCTGACACCGACAAAGCACCTTCGGAGTATGAGGGTGCTGGGACGCAGCAGGGAAATGGTGCAAACGCAGGTGTTGCAGAGGCGCAGGACGCAGAAGCCAAAGCGGAGGAGGCCGAGGACATGAACGGTGTTGTCGAGGAGCGTCAGCAGGACCAGCTGCCGGGGTCACCAAAGTCACCGCGATACAGCCGAAGGCAGCGGAATGCGGCAAAACAGTAACGGACAGCTGGATCAGCATTTCACGGTGCATGATGGCAGCTGCAGCAGAGCCAACAACCGTGCAACACCCCCTCCCACGGCCTGAAGCGGAGTAGTGGGACGCGACTGTCAATTCGGAGCTGGCGTCCATTGCCAAGAACAACACTTGGGAGCTAGTGGACCGGCCGAAAGATGCCAAGGACATCGGCTTCATGTGGGTCTTCAAAACGAAGTACACCAAGGAGGGTAAAGTGAAGAAGTACAAGGCACGACAGGTGGCAACGGGGTTTGCACAGTGCAAGGGCCAGCACTACAACGAGACGTTCGCCCCCGTTATCAAGTTCACGAGTATCCGGGCGATCCTTGCGGTGGCAACTGCAAAGGACATGGAGCTGCACCAATGGACGTAAAAACAATGTTTCTCAATGGAAATTTTGACAAGGATATCTTCATGGAGGTGCCAGAGGGAGTAGACACGCCAAAGGGCAAGGTGTGCAGGCTGTGCAAGTCCTTGTACGGGCTAAAACAGTCGCCATAGTTCTGGTACCAGCAGATGGATGGCCACATGGTGGAGCTCTGCTTCAAGCGCTGTGAATCTGATTACAGTGTGTACGTGCAACGCAAGAATGAGCTCCATCAGATCGTTGCACTCTACGTGGACAACCTGAAATTGTGTTCCTCTAATCTGCAGGCTCTACAACAAGCGAAGGAGCAGCCGAGTAGCAGATTTCAGATGTTCGACATGGGGGGACTGGAGTACTACCTTGGGATGAGCAGAACGTGGAACCAGAGGACGCACACCCTTGAGCTGGGGCAGGCCACGTACTTGGCCAAAGTGCTGAAGCAGTACGACATGGAGGACTACAAACCTGTTGGCAGTCCGGTCTTCACAACCTGCGACCTGAGCGCGGCAATGTCGCCGCAAGCAAAAGAAGAGCGGGAGGACATGGCGGGGGTACCGTACCAGTCCGCGGTGGGCAGCCTCATGTACACCATGGTGGCAACTCGACCAGATCTGGCCTACGGGGTGGCTCAAGTGAGCAGGTACATGGCTAATCCAGGGCCGTTACACTGGGAGATGGTCAAGCGCATCCCCCGCTACCTGCAGGCAGTGCGGCATTCGTGCTTAGGCTTCGACGTCAAGGGGAGGACCGACCCCTTGCGTCGGGTCTGCTACACGGACGCAGACTACGCCGGCAACGTGGATAGGCCCAAGTCCACCTACGGCTATGTATTCTTCGTTGCAGGTGCAACGGTCTCATGGTGCAGCAGAAAACAGGACTGCGTCGCCGCATCCACAGTGGAAGCGGAGTACATTGCGTTGGCCGAAGCGATCAAGGAGGCGGTGTGGCTCCACCGGCTATTGGGGGAGCTTGGCGTGCCGCAACGAGAGCCTACAGTGGTATAAGAAGACAACACCGGCTCAATATCGCTGACCAACAACCCGACGCAACACAGGAGAAGAAGCACATTGATGTGCGCTACCACTATGCGCGTGACATAGTCCAAAAGGGACAGGTTGTGCTACAACATTGTAGTACGATACACATGCTTGCAGAATGCCTGACCAAGGCGCAGCCCAGAGATCGGCATGTCCTCGGTGTGGCAGGCCTTGGGCTTATGGGCTGTGATGGGCCCAAGAGCACTCTGGAAGATGAGCAGGAGTGAGCAGGGAGACATCCGGCATGACAGGTGCAAGGGGGAGATTGTTACAAATTGCTCCATGTCATGTCATGGAGCCGCCGTTTTTCAGGGAGATAGCTACAGATCATTGTACAGTACAAATTTGTATGCGTGGACGGATTTTTAAAAACTAGAGAAAATGCTGGAAAATATGCAATTTAAATCGTAGAAATTGGCTAAGAATTGAGGAATTTATGGTCCTTCAAAGTTGGGAGGTGGTGCTGGCCGTCCGGGTTTGGACGGCAGACTTGGTACTGGCTGGAAAATTGATCCGGCGGTGACCAGTTCGACTCCCACCACGCACACAATGGTCGAGGCGCCCCTTGAGGGATGCCAACAGCAGTATCCCATGTTTATTGGAGCCATGTGTGCTTCGGAATGGCGGTCTGGTGCTTCATTGGGGTCCAGGGCTCTTCAGGCGCCCGTCACTCATGCTAGTGCTCTGTCAGGGACAGTGACTCAATGATGCAATCCGAACCGCGTAATAGTCGCTACGGCTGTCCAAATCACACACAGTTTGGTGAGTTAGAAATCTTGTGACTAGCACTATAGTATTTCTGACATGGTCCTTGGCCAAATATCCAACCAGTATTGATCCCCAGCTCTTCGACCTTTGGGTGTTGCTGAATTCCATCAGAACTCTGCTCGCATAGCGTGTGGCGACCAGAAAGCACACGCTTCGTCTAAGACTGCTGCCCAAAAGAGCTCTGAACCTTAGGACGTGGTCAAGCCACGTTGGAACATCATTTCCAACATGACCCTCAACTAGCACGGATGTGGGGCACAATGGCCTGCGTGTGGTTTGCGCCATCGCAACGGGACCATAAGCTCAGTCCTTGAGGTTGCTGGTGTGTGTTCGTTGGGGTCTCTCATGCCTCCAATGTTGAGGTTCTGGGACCCCAGCAACCATTGCTTTTGTGAAATCCATGATGCCTCTTTCCTGGAATACCTGTTGTACAAGGAATTTCACGCCTCACGTCACATTCCCATCCTCTCCTCACGAGAATGCTACTCACAGTATGTCAGTGTCCCAGTGTTTGTTTCCCCACAGAACCGTGAGTCCAGTCGGCTGCCCCAAGCGAGCACATGACACAGACATCACGTCTCCTCCACCAGCCAAGTGATCCTCCTCGGCAGATTCAGAGATTCCGAATCCTAGTTCAGCATTCTCACCGTCAAGGCAAGTACCCCTAGTCATGCTTGACAACACCCAGACATTTCACTTTCAGCCTGTTCTAAGCTCCCTGCATGATCTTCCACGCATTGACTACATGCAATTTTGCCACACTGTTGGGAGTAAAGACGAGGTATCTTTCAGTGACAGAACTCCAGACCCTGACTGACGCAAGGGGGCATTCAGATGTGGCCAGGGTGATTGAACTTAACTTCTTACTTGAGCAAGGAGTTTATGAGCTCATGCCCTTGCCGAAAGGCCAACGATTTGAGATGGGTGTTCAAAATGAAAAGGAGTCTCGCAGGTCTCGTTAAAAAGTGTAAGACACGCTTGGCTGGTAAGGGGTTTCACCAGATACCGGGACATGATTTTACACACATGTATGCACCTTTCGGGAAATATGAGACCAGTTGTGTCTTGCTGGAATTAGCCATGCTTGGGGATTGGAAAATCCACCAGATGGTTGTTGAAAGTACCTTGCTCAATGAGCCTCTTGACAAGGAAATCCATGTGAAGCAACTGGAGGGCCTTGAGGATGGTACGGACCGGGTGTGGTTGCTGCTGAAAGCCTTGTATGGGCTGAAACAGGCACCACGGTGTTGGAATAAGGAGATCAAATGCACTTTTGAGTCTGGTGGATTCACCCAGAGTCTTTGTGATCCCTCCTTATTTCTCTGTTGGGAAGGGAAGACACCTCTGGAATCATTGGTCTATGTGAATGACCTACTCATACTGTCGCCCTCTCCCTCACTCATTGTATAGACCAAAGCACTGCTCACCGCACACTACAAGATGACCGATATAGTTGAAACCCATAACTTCTGCTGCATGAAAATCACTCATGATCACTCGTGGACATGAATGTGGTTGAATTTACACCAAGGACGGTTCATTGCACACATCACTTCACGATTTCAACACCTTGTCCAACACCTTCCATGCCGACAGTCTCCCATGAGTCCAGATGTGTATGCACATTTGTTGGATGCATGGAACAATGACTACGGCCCACAAATGGTCCCCAAATTGTACCAGAAAATCATTGGTAGCCTGTATTACCTTTCCTACACCACTTGTCCCCGAATTGCATGTGCTGTTAATGTGCTGGTCCAGTTCAGTCAGCAACCATGCAACACAGATCATATAACACTGCTTAGGCTGTTTCACTACGTGCTGGGCACTTCCATGCTTGGTCTGGTCTTCTCCCCTATGCACGGTTTTTTGTTGGATGGGTTCAGTGACAGTAACTATGCTCGTAGTCGTGCCGCACGAAGTCGTGGGGGATATGTGTTTTGCGTGTGGGGAACTGCAGTATTGTGGCACAGTGCAAAGCAGTCTTGTGTGGCACACAGTTTTTGCTGAAGCAGAATACATGGTACTGGAGGAGGCAAGGTGTGAAGGGATTTGGCTGGCACGTCTGTTAGAAGAGCTGGGCTGGGATGCAACTGCTTTGCCGTTGCACAATGATTGCTCCACTGCACATCGCATCGCTGCCAATGATGGTTTCCTACACCCACATAGAGAGCTTTGGTGAGAAAATCTTCCAGCTGGGCCTCTCCACTGTGTGCCATCAGTGGAGAGGCCCAGCTGGAAGATTCTCTTACCAAATCTCTCTCTTCCTCCGCTCTCTTCCTCCAAATGCAACAGATTGGCTGCATGCCTGCCACACTCCCATCCAAGGGGGCGTGTTAATCCCCATGAACATATCTTCATCGCGGTTGTGGTCGTGAGTGTGCAGGGCATGCCAACCCGACAGATGGCGCTGGGGAGCACCTTCCACGGGCTACACGTTCTACCACTGTGCCTCCTCAAATGGTCTCTCAGGCCTCCTGGTGGCATGCCTGCGCTTGGCTTCACTCCTGGTCACTTATCCTTATGAAACACATACGGATTCTCACCTTCCTTCTTGTATTAGATGCCTCTACTTGGTTTTCCGGTTTCTGACCTGTATGGCCATGTCACCGGCGTCCGGCTAGCGGAAAGAAGCCATTGCTCTTCTGTTCTATCCTATGTTGTTGTATAAACGGAGGATTTTCATTCCCTCCGAGTTAACCCAGAACAGTTCTATTCATCCTGTTCACCTTTGGCTTGCGGCTTCGCCGCCGTGTCTTCGCTCTACTCGCTCATCACTGATTCTATTCTCGCCATCCACTCTCAGCTCGTATCAACTCATCACCTTTGCTCCATCTCAACTTTCTCTCGCCGGTTACTTGTCTACCTCGCACCTCTGCCTGACGCATCATTTATCTTGAAGTTCCTATGACTAACTTCCAGCGACACCTCTTGCCTCCTTGCTGCCGACATCCATCTGACGTATTGTCACTTGTCTCACTGCTTCTGCCTGCTTCTGGCATTGCCGTTCCCTCTTTGCTCCATTCTTCTGACATGGTATCAGAGCCACAGGCAACATCGCCTGGGACCTCCTTTCCAAGTCCTCGCTTCACCATCCCAATCGGCACTCTCCTGTCCTCTTGAGCTCTCCTGACATCCGTCACAGCTGACATCAGGAACTGTGCGCCGATCGCTCCTTGAAGCCTTGACGGTTCTCATTGCCGTAACTAAGGTCTGCGTCTGATCACATGCCCTTGTCAACGTCCGGCACTCATTCCCGCCAGCAACTTAAAGCAGCCCTCAAGCCGCCCTCTGCCGACATCTTCGCGGAAGCTTCCCACCATCTTTGGTCCCCGCTCTCCTCAACCTGCATCGCTCTCCAATAACTTCCCTGCAGTTCCAATCTACCTGCCTACTCCCAAATTACTCCTGATGACTGCAATAATGGTGTGACAACGTCACCTACTCGTCACCTCCCCTGCCTCCCACAGCGCCTTCTCTTTCTCCCCTCCCCAACCGCCGCATTCACCGCAAATCTGCTTCATCAGCTCCATCAGCACCATCCTAATCACCTGTTTTCATCCCCTTCTCCGGTCTGCATTATCCTGTCAAACCGCCCTTTTCGAATCACCTCTCGGTGACCCCAGCAGCAGTAGAGTACTGTCCGCCGTCAGGACACTGGACACCACCAGTCGTCCTGCTCATCAGTCCTGGGCCAACTGGGGAATAAGCTGTCACTCTCCTGACATCTGCATGCGTCTCCGCTTCTCCCAGACTGCTCCTGCTGCAGCAATCTTTCTCTCATTGTCAGGATAACGGACACCACCAGTCTTCCTGCCCATCAGTCCTGGGCCAACTGGGGCACAAACCGCCACTCTCTTGACATCAGAGGACCCTTTTTTCTGCAACAACCATCTGTCCTTTCTTCATCAACTACACCTCTGCCACCTTCCCGCCCATCAGTCTTCGCTCCAGCAATCTCCTCCTTCCTCCCGTGATGCTTATCTACCTCATCGACAACAACATTTTCCGCATCTTTCTCCTTGCTTCATTATGAGCTCCAGCTTCCTCCTCCTTCGAGCTTCATCGGTCGCATCTACCTAATCATCGTTGTTCTCAACTCCTTCATCACCTTCATGTTCTTCCCCATCATCATTCGCAGCGCACGTGGTTTTGTCCCTGCCCCAACACCATCAACACCATTCTGCCGCCTGTCAACAACATCAATCTCCGCTCGGCAAATCGGATCCGCCCGGCCGCATCGCCATTCTCGCAATGAACTGCGCCCACACCGAAACTTCCGCAGTGCACGAGGTCTGCCCCTGTGTCCACCATCAGCCATCATCAGCTCCCGCCTCATCATCAGCAATCATCAGAATCTGCGGCCAGCACAAAGATCTGCACGTACCAACTGCCAATCTCGCAGTGGTCTGCACCCAAACCGGTAGTAGATTTCTCATGGCGCGTCGGTGTTTGCCTTCCCCTTGGCGCATTCTACCCCTCTACTCAGCAGCGCACGTGGTTTCTCCGTTGCGCCCACTCCATCAATATAAATCCGCAGTCTTCATCAGCTTTCATCATCTGCTTGGCACAAGGATCCGCCCGATCATATCGCCCTTCTCACGACGATCTGCACCCACGCCAAACCTTCTGCAGCGCACGCGACTCGCCCCTGTGCCCAATCTTCAGCTAATCAGCAGCCTCCTCCTTCATCAGCAATCTTCAGCATCTACCACCAGCACAAGGACCTGCATGAGCAGGTCCTTGTGCTGCTCATTTCATAGCAGCTGCCTCTTCGCCGCAAACCTGCACACACGACAGCAACAGACTTCTTGAGGTGCGCCTGGTGTTTACCTTCCCATTACCACACTCTATCACTTCATATCCCAACAAGAAGCTCACATTTCCCATCCAATCGTACAACTCCATCCCTAGAGCTTCAGCAATGGCCAGTCCCTGGAAAGACGTCCCAACCCTTGATGAAGATGGAAGTAACATCTACAGCTGGTCCCACACCCTACTGACGATCACCAGCACCATCTTCATCAACAAATACCGCGTGTCAGACTTCCTCCTTGGTGCCTATGAACATCAACGCATTCCATGACAGACTCCTCACCTGTACCACACAACCTTCTTGTTGATCTTCGGGCACCTCTTCAACCTGGTTGATGTGTCCTTCCACCATCTTCGAGAAACAGCAAGAAATGGACCAGAGCTCTAGTTCTGTCTGCAACAAGAAGCGTAGAAGCGTCGATGGATCACTCTCACATGCCAAGGCAATTCCAACCTTCCCTCCTTCTCCAAAAAACTCCGTGAAAGACCATTCCTCAAAGTTGATCTGGTGAACGCGGAGGAAAGAGAGGAAGAAGTGGAATTACCAGTCATGGAGGGACCTGCATCACCTCCACAATCCCCTGCAGAACCCTTCCAAGGATATGCTGTCAAGATTCACTGCAAGAAAGTAAGAAACATCAAGGAGTGGCAAGCACAAATCTACACCTGTCCCTATCCAGAGCTTATTGGTGGATTCGCAATCACCAATGCCCTCCTTGGCAGACCCAAGTATCCCGGCAAGCGATGCCCGCCTGTGGAAATGGCCAGGAAACAAAACAACCTCAACCGATGAATCAAGACCTGGCTTCAATACTTCATGAGCCAAGACCTCCATCCCTTGCTCTCCACTCATCCCCATGATCTTGGAGCCATGTGGAAGGATCTCCTTCAACATTGTAATGGCCAACTTTCTGCTGACTGGGAGAATTACTGCTACTAACTCTTGTCGGACTCAGGGGGTCTGTTGGAAAACCATGGACTCTGACAAGAGTTATGTCCATTTCTCAATAAAGGTTCAGGTATGAGACCGAAGCACCTTGACTTAATGGCTCTTCGTTCAACTCGACCGTTAGGTTCCGCTTGTCAAGTCATCCTCCAAAATGTGATACATGTCACCCGCGTCCGGCTAACGGAAAGAAGCCATTGCTCTACTGTTCTGTCCTATGCTGTTGTATTAACGGAGGATATTCATTCCCTCCGAGTTAACCCAGAACAGTTCTATTCATCCTGTCCGCCTTCGGTTCCGCGGCTTCGCCGCCGTGTGTTCGCTCTGCTCGCTCATCGCTGATTCTGTTCTCGCCATCCACTCTCAGCTCTTATCAACTCATCACCTTTGCTCCATCTCAACTTTCTCTCGTCGGTTACTTGTCTACCTTGCACCTCTGCCTGATGCATCACTTCTCTTGAAGTTCCTACGACTAACTTCCAGCAACACCTCTCGCCTCCTTGCTGCCGACATCCATTTGACGTATTGTTACTTGTCTCACTGCTTCTGCCTGCTTCGGGCATTGCCGTTCCCTCTTCACTCCAATCTTCTGAAAAGCACCACTTTTAAGTAAATAATTACCCACGTGCAGACTTAAGGGACTCATGTATGGTAGGGATGTAACACATGGGGATGATCTACCGTAATTTGTAGGCTGGTGATTTTGTCTTACCAAAAACAAATAAATGGAACAGTCGTGCTGAAGGAATCAATTTCCCTTTTTTATAGTCAGATGTGAGAAAAAAATGTTTGAAATTTATTTTTGATTGAGAGACAGTGGTATTTCTTTCGATATCCTGAATTTCCTGTCACGGAAATAGAAGACCTGACAAGATATTATCCTGGATTGAACAATGCTGGCAAGAATCTGTCCTGGATTAAGTTATCCTGACCATATGGTCCGGTAACAAGGTTGACCAGAATTTCTTTTCTGGACATTCACAAATCTAACATCAACCTCACTGACATGATTTTCACTATCTCACAATTTTTTTCTTTAAATTTTGTCCCATGCCTATTTTGGCCCAGATACCAGAGAATTCATGACGGTCAATTTTGGAAATCTCCCTCTCCATCCAGAAGTCACTTGAACAACATAGAAACATAAGAAAATATCACCAATTCTTTTTTACCTTCCTAGAAATTGAACAAATATGATATGGATACCCATGCCCTGAGCTTGGGGGCTCATCCATGTCATGGAAGAAATGCTTATTTCCTTTTTTTAGCTGCAACACATGGATTTTTTAAGCATCAATGGCTGTGATTGCCATCTGTGAGGTTGTCAAAGGGCTCTTTGCTGTTATGCACCAAATTATAGCCCTGTCGAGTTACAGGATAATAGGTAACCTTGCCACATCATTGGTTTCTTAGGATGTCTTTGATGAAATACACAGTATCCCCGTCAACTATGATAGGTGGTGGTGGAGGTGCCTCTCAACCAACGAATTCCTCTCCAGGATACTGGTAACACTTGAGTCAGCTGAAATGGAACATAAGGCAGATTCCATGTTGTGAGATGTGCAAAGCTTGATGCAAGATGTGCATATCTCATCACATTCAAACTTTCTCGACCACTTGGGCTTGCGGTTTCTGCACTCCATTCCTCGTAGTGTCATGTCCTTGTTGCTAAGTTGGATGCAATCTCTAGCATAGGAATGCATGTCAAATAAGTGAAATTTTACCACTTTCTTTGCCCCTTGTGTCTTTGTCAGGGTTTTCCATGTATCCTCCTGTTGAATGTCGAAAATTTTCCACTGGATATCAATGTTTGGTATGTTGTTGGAACGCTGCAGTATGATCGGGCTCATTGGTAGGTTTTTGTTTTGAATGGAATACTTCTAGTCGCTGCCGAATTTTTGCAAAAAATCTACGGTTAACAGCTTGATGCTCATATGAGATGTGCTTGTCACAATGAAATGTGAGTTATGACAGAAGAGAGACGAGGAGACGGAG
>SZWC01003329.1:116637-138613 GCA_023375785.1 Penium margaritaceum | reverse complement strand
GAGGGGGGTCCAGTTGGGATCCCATTGTTGCGGAGTCGAAGTACACTAAACTGTTTGTGTACAGCTTTATAGCTGGTTATGTAGACAAAGAGAGAGACATCGGATGCTTAAAATCAACGGTTTCCGAGTACTTAATGTAGATGTACACAAGTATGCTTTTTTTCTGTCTACCAGATACACTCCCAGTTAAACTCCCACAAGACACTCATCCACTTTGGGAGGGGGAGGTCCTTGTATCCAGATCCCCCCCAGCCGTTAAAAGTGTATTGGGGAGGTGTATTGGAGAGTGTAGCTGGGGGAGCCTTCTCTTTTTAACTGGTGTATTCAGAGGGAGGTACGGACCTGCCATTACACCATTCCGAAGAAACCTCGCCCCCCCAATACACTCCCCAATATACTTCCCCAATACACTAGGGGGTTTGCGAGGGGGGAAGGGGGGGTCCAGTTGGGATCCCATTGTGGCAGAGTCGAAGTACACTAAACTCTTTTTATACAGCCTTATAGCTGGTCATGTAGACAAAGAGAGAGACATCGGATGCTTGAAACCAACGGTTTATGAGTACGTTATGTAGATGTACACGTCTGTTTTTTTTCTGTCTACCAGATACATTCCCAGCTACACTCCCGCAATAGACTCGTCCACTTTGGAGGGGGGGAGAGAGGGTCCTTGTATCCAGATCCTCCCTCCCTAGTAGTTGAAAGTGTATTGGGATGGTGTATTGGAGAGTGTAGCTGGGAGAGCCTTCTTTTTTGAACTAGTATATTCAGAGGGATGTGTGGACCTGCCGTCACACAAGTCCAAAAAAACTTCTTTCCCCCAATACACTTCCCAATACACTTCCCCAATACACCAAGGGGTTTTGCGGGGGAGGGGGGGGGGAGGTCCACTTGGGATCCCATTGTGGAGGAGTCGAAGTACACTAAACTATTTGTGTACAGCCTTATAGCTGGTTACATAGACAAAGAGAGAGACGTCGGATGCTTCAAACCGACAGTTTACGAGTACTTAATGTAGATGTACACAAGTCTGTTTTTTTCTGTCTACCGGATAAACTTCCAGCTACACTCCCGCAAGACACACATCCACATCGGGGGGGGGGGAGGGGGGGTCCTTGTATCCAGATCTCCCGCCCCCCAGCTGTTAAAAGTGCATTGGGGTGGTGTATTGGTGAGTGTAGCTGAGGGAGACTTCTTATTAGAATTATTGTATTCGGAGGGAGGTGCGGACCTGCCATTACACAAGTCCAAAAAAACCTTCTCCCCCCAATGCACTCCCCAATACACTTCCCCAATACACTAGGGGGTTTTGCGGGAGTGGGGGGGGAGGAAGGGGGGGGGAGGCGTCTTCGAGCAAATGGCGACCCTAACCCTATGTGGAAATTTCCCTAAGTCGTCATATGGACGTTTATCAAAAGAAACAAGGTTTTTAGGACCACACGCTCTATGTAAGAGGAATACGACAGACAAAAGAACTGATACATAATTCAAGGGACATATGTAGGCTTCCTAAGAAAATTTACAATGCATGAAAAATCCTTTTGAAGCACACAAATTCAATGCAGAAACATGGACAGAACATTTTGACTTCCACTAAAAAGACCTAGTGTTAAAAGAAGTGAACATCTTGATGTAAGATTCTGGGAACTATACTTAAACAGGTTGCACTATACACAGGTATCGTAGTATATTAAAAGCGGATGATTAACCATAACTCCAACAGGAAGCATGGATGTTCCCAGCATGGGATCACCCACACTACAGCCCTCTCCAACACAGCAGACGTGTGGTAACAAAGCCGTGTGATGGCCAGAGGCTCGAGTCTGATGCTTATCATGCTGCATGCAGAATTCAAGAAAGAAAGAGCTGCTCGATTAAACAATACGATGCTGCCATGGATTCCAAAATCTCCAAGAATTCTACGGTGTAACCCCCATAAAAAAACCACTAGTGGCCACAAGGTAAAAGTTTGCTCTCCTTTTTGGCGTATGGAACCCAGAGAGAGGCAAGATAGCCCTAGAATCATGCTATAAACAGGTTGGCACAATGACCAGAATACTGGGGTCACATGACAGGGAAGCAGGCTGTGAGGCACGCGGTTCCAGACCTGCGTCATATAGGCCATGGGCTTGAAGAAAAAGGACACCAAGAGACCGTAATTGGCACAGATGGACCGCATGAAACCCATCGTCATGAGGTTCCTGTGTCCAGACACACAATTCTGCAGCGGCATGTAGGGAGTGGAGTGGTCATGGGTCACACCCCGCTCCACAAGGGACTGTGCAGCAGGATCCATGAACTTTCAACCACGAATTGACCAAAAACAAGGTCCGATTTCTGGTTGTTCTGGCATCCAACTAAAACCAACCAATGCCTGATGACAGTCTTCTTTTTGCTTTTGCGGCGCAGAAAAAACACTTCACACTGATGGGAAAATTAATCAGTCAGATTGAGGACGTACATTCCTTTCTCAGTGTGTGACTCAGAGGGAATCAGACCGATGATATCACCATGCATTAGCTCTAGGGTTCTAGAGCTAGTAGAGTGGGAAGGGGCTTAATTCTGTCCTTTCTCCAAGGAAGAATGCATCATGTGCAACAGTCAAGGTGCTATTCACATAGACACAGGCAGTCCCTAAGGAATAGATGCAACGACATGTTGTGAGACGTGTGACAGACTCCCGACTGCGACTCCGTGAAGCACAAAACACCCAATGAGACGTAGATTGATGGTGGACACACCAGAATGCGTGACCTTCAGCCCAATTCGCTCGCACGTTTACACAGAAAAAAAGCTAATCTCGAGGTCAGGAAAATACATGTGGCATAGTAAATGAGACCAGCAGGTCCATCAAAATGAACAGTACCAAACCTGTGCATACGCAGCTGCTGACCAGAATCTATGCACACATCAAGGAAAGAACCAACAGGAACAAGAAGGACAAGGTTACCATGCCGACAGCACTAGTGATGGGTGGCACCCGAGTCAACGACCCAGTTTCTATCCAGGACCCATCCTGCTGGTAGCACAAAGCAGACACACACTTGAGCTATCAGAAGGAGATGTGGGCTTTGCAATATGAGGACACACACGGTCAGAAATGGACTCAATTCATTGCAGTAATTCGTAGAGGAAAAATTTATATGAGGAGGGTGCCACCCTATGTGGCTGAGCCGGTGTCACTGCGAAAGCAGGATACAAGCACTTGCTCCAGTTCTACGATACGTGCACGGAGGAGGTCCATCCCAGGCTTTGAAGGAGAAGACGTGCGCCTGGCCCGCACCACTCATCGAAGCACCCGGGGTGCCGCTGTCATGACTAGCACAAGGCTACCAGACAGCGTGCATCCCCCTGCACAAACACGGTGAAGGCGTGCTCGCAAGGAAACACCTGCCACTTGTGGTTTCCAACACAGTTGTAGCAGATCACTAACGCCACACGCTGCTCCCGATGGCCTTTGGGTCCCCTTACCCCCTTTCTTCCTTTTTCCAGTTTGTCCGCTTACTAAAGACAACCACTGATGAGGTCTTTGGGGCGGCTGTGGCAGCTGCGGCGAGACCCACTGCCGGGAGATACTGCCCTGCCACTCGCACGTGGTTGTTGCACTCCAAAGGAAGGAGGGTTCCAGCTTTCACCACATGCATGAGCCCTGCTTGCTCAAAGCATTGGAAAACATGTAACTACCTTTCATGCGTCCACAGCATGATAGCAGCGGGCTCCGAGTACTGAGGTGGCATCTGCTTGCTAAGCAAGTGCAGGAATACGGCGATTGGCACCATGTGGCATGTGCTACCTCTGTGTCATGCTGGCAGAGGGAGGTGAACTCCCGCTTGTTCAAATTAACCTGACCAATCCACTGATGGGTGGTCAGGATGAGCTGCAAAGCTCCGAGGGGGCCCGCACCCTGCGTGGTGAGATCAGCCACATAGGGTTTGGTTTTGACAATTGAGTCATCTAAGGATGCAAGGAATTGGCGAACACTGCCCCACGCTGTCGCAATAGACTTTGCTGCATCAGTTGCATCACAGGCAATCATGTTGCAGGGAGACATCTCTTCTCCAATGGCTCAGGTATGAAACTGGAACTCCTAGACCTTGAACCCAAGGGTGTCCCAGTACCATGGAGGTGGCCACTCAAATTCCTTTACCGGACATCCTGTTTGCATGACTAACCAGACAGGGAGATGCCGCCAGAGCCAGGTTATTACCACACAATTGGTGCATAACACTGCAGCAATTACACTGGCGACAGAAAGAGTGCACCGGGACCAACCGCATAAGAATTCAAAGCAGACTGGTGCTGCTTCTGCTGCTGCTGATTCTACTGATGCTACTGCTGCTGCTGCTGCTGCTGCTGCTACTGCTCATGCTGCTGTTGCTGCAGCTGCTCCGGTGTACAGTCTAATCATATGAGGCCAGAACACTCTTTGTTTTCAAGTGGTAACAACTGTTCTGACTTTCAAATGCATCACTTTTGAAGAACAACATATTGTTACAAAGTAGCCAAGAAATTCTTTGTCGGAGCATTAGATAGATGCCAGCAAGACGAAGATTTTTCATATTAAAAAAAAAAGGCTTTGACCTGCGACAGTAGTCTTCACCCCAAGAGACTGTAGCCTCAATGTGGTAGAAAGGGATGGAGAGGTATGTCCAACATTGTTTTTTTCAGCGTCACAAATCATCAGCAATGGAATGTCTCAGTAGACCACTGCACAAGCGTGGGTGCCGCATTCGTGAGCGGCAGTCAATCTGCCAAGGTTTCATACCAGTAGACCGACAGAGAATAGTGATGCTAAACGTGCATTATGGGTGTAAACTTTCTTGTGCACTATCTATTTTGTTTCAAGACCGTAACTCTGCCGTCGCAGTGATTCTTCCATCTAGCCCACAAGCTGATGCTTTCGATTTCGACATTCCGAGTGGATGCCGCATCCTTGCAAAGGGAATTCTCTAATTCATGACAGTTGCAGTGCCTCCAGCAGGTTTCTGCATCCTCCCTCATGCCTGTCAAGCTCTGAGGGGCGCCGAGCCCGCTGCAAGGAGTGTGGCCAAACCTTGCGCTGCTTCAACTGCAGGGTCTGCATTCTTCAGCAGCCCACGTGCCTGCCGCACAAACGCCTCCAGCGTGTCCAGCCCCACCGTGTCCGCCGCCTGCAGAAAGCTCTGAATAAAATATTCATCCAAGCCATGTGTCGTTTTTCCGATCGCATCCAGTTCCAAGACCACGCTTGCTTCCAGGGACTGCTCCACAGCCCTGACATCTTGCAGACTGCTGATTCCAGGGAAAACAGCCTGCGAAGCAGGGCTGAGGTGCGGAATCTTCGTTCCTTCCGCTATCAGTGACGAGCATGGCTCTGTGAAGATCGTGCTTCCTGTTGAGCAACTGGTGTCTTGGCAGAGAGGCGTTTGACTGTTTGGATGGAGCTGCTGAAACTGTGTTTCAAGGGCCTCAAGCAAGTAATTGTCCGGATCTGCACACAGGAGGTCAACAAGCGCAAGGCTATCTTCCAGTTGCCGCACCCAGTTGCGTTCAATCTCTTCACTGTAAGGTCCATGGTGTTCCTGCTGATCCAGTTGTTGCTGCATGAGCACCGGTTGCTGCAGCCGTTGCACCTGCTGCTGTCTCTGGTGCTGTAACTGCTGCTGCTGATGCTGCTGCTGTTGCTGATGCCGCTGCCACTGCTGCTGCTGCTTCAGTAGCTGCTGCAATTGCTGCCGTTCCTGCTGTTGCATTCGCTGCTGTTGATGTTGATGCTGCTGGTGCTCCTGCAGAAGCAAGTGCTGCTTCTGCTTCTGCTTCTGCTGCTGCTGCTGCTGCTGCTGCTGCTGCTCCTGCTGTTGTTGCTGGTGGTGGTGCTGGTGCTGGTGCTGCTCCTGCTGTTGTTTTTGCACCTCAACCAACAAATGGAGCAGATTCTGGTCATGCCAGATAGGCACTCCAGGATTTTGAAGATGCTGCTGCAGCAAGTTGGAACCAATTGCCAAATCAAGCATGGAGAAGCCACTGCTTTCCATGAAGGCCCATGCTTGGTCTCCAAGGCCACCAGTGATCTTGCCGTGACTGCTCTTCTCAGCTCTGCTTGACTGTGGAGTACTTTGCCCCTGCACCTGGGATCCTTGCACTGGGAACCCTTGCACCTGGGACCCTTGCACTGGGAACCCTTGCGCCTGGGACCCTTGCACCTGGGACCCTTGCACCTGGGCCACTGCAGGTGCCGCAGCTTGCACGGTCAGCTCTTGTGGTGCCCCTCTCTGCCTGGAAAGGGCAGCAGAGACCAACGCTGCTCTCAGGTCTGCTGCCGCGGTGAGGGCGCTTAAGTGGCTCAGGAGTCGGAACTCCTGGCCCCAACCGTCTGCTGCTGAAGCTCCTCCGCCTGGCCCGGCGGCTGGGCCCACCGCAGCGGCATCACAGGGGCCCCATGGGGCGAGACAGAGCCGAACCGTTCCGGTGGCTGGGTCTGCAACTGCTCTGCGGATTCCTGTGCCGTCAGCAAGCAGCGCGTGGACGGTCCCGGAGACGTTGAGCCGCTGCGGGTGGCCGCGCGGTTGGGGTTCGACCGCATGGTTGTGGTGGCCGATGTACTCCACAGCGAAGGCGATTGGGTTCTCTCCAACGTGCCAGTCCACCCTCTTCTTTGCACGGCACGGCTCCCCCTGGGTCCGTTTGAGCGCAGAGTGGGCGCACTTGAAGTAGCTCCTGCACAGCCGCAGCGCAGCACCAACACACGTGAGCATGGAGCCCTCTCCGCCGCCGCATCGCAGTTGACACCCTGCCGTCCAAATGCATTGCCACAGCAAGCCCTATCCAAATGCATTGCCACAGCAAGCCCTATCCAAATGCATTGCCACAGCAAGCCCTATCCAAATGCATTGCCACAGCAAGCCCTATCCAAATGCATTGCCACAGCAAGCCCTATCCAAATGCATTGCCACAGTAAGCCCTATCCAAATGCATTGCCACCGTAAGCCCTATCCAAATGCATTGCCACAGCAAGCCCTATCCAAATGCATTGCCATAGCAAGCCCTATCCAAATGCATTGCCACAGCAAGCCCTATACAAATGCATTGCCACAGTAAGCCCTATCCAAATGCATTGCCACAGTAAGCCCTATCCAAATGCATTGCCACAGTAAGCCCTATCCAAATGCATTGCCACAGTAAGCCCTATCCAAATGCATTGCCGCAGCAAGCCCTATCCAAATGCATTGCCACAGCAAGCCCTATCCAAATGCATTGCCACAGCAAGCCCTATCCAAATGCATTGCCACAGCAAGCCCTATCCAACCGAGATGCTGCAGACCACCTGAGCAGGTTGAGGGCATGGGCCGCCACCACTCAGCACAAGCTGCCACCCACCTGATGCTTGGTGCGCCGCCTTGCAGCGACTTCTCCCCATACTTGAGCCAAGAGTAGCCGTCCACAGGAAGATCCACCTGCAAGCATCCCTTGTCCTCTCTCTTGGCCTCTGCCATGCCCTCCGTCCTTTCAGGTCCCCATGGCTGCGTTGGCTTCTCCGCTACCTCCTTTTGACAATGCGGCTGTTGCTGGCTCTGATAATTCTTCTTCTGCTGCTGCTGCTGCTGCTGCTGCTGCTGCTGCTGCTGCTGCTGCTGCTGCTGCTTCTGCTGCTGCTGCTGCTGCTTCTGCTGCTGCTGCTGCTGCTTCTGCTGCTGCTGCCGCTGTTGCTGGTTCTGAAGCTGCTGTCGCTGCTGCTGCTGCTGCTCATTCTCATTCTGCTGTTGGTGCATGTGGAAAGTTTCTTCATGGTCCATAACGGGCGCACTCTGGTGCGTCATTGGTTCTCGTCGAATTTTTGTTTCTTGTTGCTTGGTTGCTCCATCGCTTCCCTCTCCATCTCCTCTGGCTTCCGTCCTTCGCCGTTTGAGCCTGCGTAAGAGTGAAGGCATTGTGTAGGAGTGAAAGCGTTGAGAGGGAGTGGAAGGGGAGAGACCACTTACAACAGACTGCCGCTGTAAACTGCGGGCTGTAGCCTATGAGCTATGAGCTGTGAGGTTACCTGGTGGATGTCACCAAAGTGAAAGGCCGTTCGTTCAAATTCCGAAAGGCACACCTGCTAAGCGCCCGCTTGCTAGCCTCGACAGTGACCATCCCGGGACAGAGCGCAAACCAACCACGGTCATCGGCGTGCGTGACCACGCCGGCGGCGAATGCAACGCGAGCAGGTGGGCGGCCGCACTGGCATCGCCTGGTTCGGTCTTCTCCATTCATTCGCAAGGGAAAAGCTACAGAACCCTCGCCAGACGTGACGGTCCCTTGGCCCGTGTCCGGTGCATCACCAGACGTGACACGGCTCGGCGACGCCATCCGGTCAGCCAGGGACAGCAAGGGAGGCCGCGCGACTGCGGGCGACGCACAGAAACCGTGGCTGGAGCAGCGGCGGCGGCGCAAGCAGCATGGGCAGCAGCAGCACCGCCACCGCTGCAGCAGTACCACCACTGGTGGTGGTGGTCCAACACTACCACCAGTGGTGGTGCTGCTGCGGCGTGGTGGTTCTCTCGGACCTGACGTGGTGTGGCGTGAAGGACGGACGACAAGCTGCATTTATCTGGCGGGAAAGGGGCTTAAGGAGGGGCAGGTGGCCGGGGGCGCAGCAGACGCTGACGCCATGCAGCTGCTTTGCCCGGTGTTTCTACTCATACTGCAAATGCAGCTGCTGCCGTAGCTGCAGCTGCAGCTGCAGCCGCTGAGGCTGATGTTGCTGGCGCAGCGGTTCGAGCTGCTGTTGCCAGTGCGGTCGCCGCCGGTGAAATCGCCGCTAACGTTACCGATGCTGAAGCTCTTGCCGCTTCCCCCAGCATGTGTGGCTAGGCATGCGGCGGCTGCGACGACGGCGGCGGTCGCGTCACCCATGTTCGACGGATGCGGTGGGATGATGGAAGCCGCGTGGATTGACGAGAAAGTGGAGTGAAGATAATCAATCGCTATCTTCAGACGATGCCGTTTCCAAGCTGGATAACGTTCACAGTGCAGATTGCGAACTTCACCCTTTGCACGGCGTCCGGAAGCACTTCTTCCCTTGAGTGCGTGGGGGCAGAGGGGGGGAGAGGGTGTTGCGTCAGAGGGCCACCACCACAACCGGCCCTCAATAAAAGTGGGCAGTGGGAGGATGTTTGCTTCTTCTGTCTTCCATTGTTGTTCCGAATTACGTGACTGAGCAGCCGGGCGCGCGTTCTCGTTTTCGTCCTGTGCCACCGGCGGAGGGCTGAGGTGGCCTCACTGAGAACGCCCACAGCGTGAGTGAGCAGAATCGAGCCCGCGGGCGACGTCCAGTGCCGCACTCGGCTCAGGTTGCGTTTGGTCTGACGCGCAAGCATGGCGGATCCGTCTCGGCTGGTCGGATTCCTGCTCTAGAGGAGATGCAGACGCAGCGGAGCAAGCCGCCTTCGGATAGGCTGGTGACGTGGAATGAGGCCGGATTGGAGCATTTGGCCAAGATTTCCGTCTACTGCTCCAGTCCCTGCGTGCCAAGTGTGAGACCGTCTTGCACTTTTTCGTGTCTCCGAGTGCGGCCCGCGTATCCGTGACATTTTCCGCCCGAGGCCAAACGGGCCCTCAGCCGAGCACGCCGACTCGGCTGGTTCGGCCGTATGTATCAAGCCGAGTCGGCTACTCGAAGCTCGTTTCGTCACGGATGCTAGATTCCTGGAGACAAATGCAAAACTAGCTCCTCTTTGAAAGTAGCACGCAAACATGGCGCGCCCCAAGCACGAGGACGCAAACATGGCGCCCCCCAAAAGCGAGCACGCAAAAATGGCGCCCTGCAAAAATGGCACCCCGCAAACTAGCACGCAAAAATAGCACACCCCCTCCGGCGATGCCACGTCATCAACCTAGACTTGCAATTGTTTGGTGGCCTGTCCATTCATTCGTGCAAGTTCTCTCATGGAAAAAAATAACCATATTCTAGATGGAACGTAATTGACGCGAGAGAGACAGTAATCATGATCTTCGGTCGAACAGGACCCTATTACATATGTTCGTGCCTTTTTTTTCTCCCTCACGTCGATGCCGGATGGTGTAACGAAGTGCCCCTATTTCTGTGGAACACTTTAGGCCACGTATGACTTTTGGGGGCACATGGGCCTTTTCTGGTTTTTGGAAATCTTGCCCGCAGTCGATCTCACCTCCGCTCGACCGCGGATACAAGGAGGAGGGGAGCGAGCGGGCGAGCAAGCGCCAGCGTGGAGTTCACGCTGGCGCCAGAGGACTATTTTGCGTGAACCCCCACGCGGCGTTCCAAACACGCCACGCGAGGGTGGCTGTCGCCCCCTCAGCAAATAGCGTGTGGGACACGCTATCCGCCGAGGGGTTCTCTTCGGCAGGAGCTCCCGACAGCGCACACGGTCAACGGTGGCAGCAAACGCGATGGCTATGACTGTGCAACAGTCGCAACACTCCTGGTGGCGTGCGCAACACGGCGACCGCACCCACCGCCGAGAGGCATCGAGCTGACGTGGCGGCTCACCAAGAGACAAAAGAGACCGTCGATCTCGACGATTGACGGCCAGGAACGTCTCGCACTAAGCGATAGGTGCAAGTAGGGCACCAAGTAAAGGTGCAAGTAGGGCACCGGTTTCAGGAGCAAGTAGCTTGTTGTAGCAAGCTAGGAGAGGAGCAGGCTAGGGCCAGGACTAGCCGGTCGGACAGTATAAATGTCCTGTACTCAATTCAATCTTATTAACTTTTATTTTCCAGGTCTTGCTTCCAGACTTCGCCGAGTCTAACTTTCCGCTATGACAGTGCTCTCCACACACTAAAGCCTAATCTCTATGGAGCTCTCACTCTCACATCTGGTATCAGAGCTATAGCCACGCGTTGGGCGGAAGTGCTACCGGAGCTCGCCAAACTTCAAGGAGCAAACGCACGGACTATGCCGGACAACGGTGAAGCTGATCGAGAGGGAGATTGTTGGACTAGATATCGAAGCCAACGCACAAGCCAACCTTTGGAAATTTTTCTAAGTTTCCAAAGCATCCACACGATCCACCGTGCAAATGCGGGAGACAAAGGGTGACTCCTACGCACTTGCAAGTCCTCACATTTTCTTCCCGGACTGCGGAATTGCTGTCGGAATTGCTACGAAAGTGCAAAGTTTTTTCGATTGCTGCCAAAATGCTGCCAATTTTTTTTAAGGATCTCCAATGGCTAAAAGTCATCAAGAGCCATGGAGCAGGCCCTGCGGCACATCGTAGAGGAGCTAGAAGCCCTCAAGTTAGAGAACGAGCGGCAAAATCGGCAGATGACTGACCTGCGCGACGGGACAGACGCTGGACAGGTTGGGATGGCTTGGTCAAGGAGTCCGCCAAGACCAAAGCCAATGGCTCTGAAAGCGTTCAATCCCTCTACAAGTGAGCGAGTGTTCGGTCTTGGTTTTTCGCGATGAACAGCTACTTTGGAGCTCTGGATCACCCTCTATAGGACGGTTCTGTGCGTGTTTCATTCACGGTGACACTGCTACGTGGAGCAGCATTGGAGTGGTGGAGGCAACTGAATATGCTGGCCACTCAAGGTGGAGGTGGGAACACAACTGCGCAACGTGTCGTGTTGTGGAAGCCAAGCGCGGTGCAAGCTGAAGCTCGCGTGCCGACGACATGGGAACAAATCGAGAAAGCCATCAGAGATCAATTTGTCCTCGTGAATGCTTCCATGATTGCACACAACAAGCTTAAGCAGCTGAAGCAGATCGGCTCATTACAGGAGTACACACGTTGTTTCTTGGCGTTGTGCTCGGAGATCGACGACATAAGCGAGACGGAGATGGCAGACAAGTACCATGACGGCTTGAAGGGAGAAATTCAGTGCACACTGGCACTCAGTGGAATGATGGAATTTCAGGTGATGGTGGCCACTAGTGAGCGCGTTGACGCGCTACGCTACCATCGAGGGGGTTTCTGTGTAAAGCAGGAGAATTTTCAGCGTGGAGCGTAGCACCAACAAGCCGCCCCCATGGAGATCGACGTAGTGCAAGGAGACTAGCAGCAGAGCATGCCGCATGGTGGGAACTATTGGATCTGTGAGAAGCCCAGGCACCAAAAGAAGGACTGCAAGAAGAAGAAGCTGGGAAAAAGCAACCAGTAGTTAGTGGCCGACGGCCAACTGCTGGGAAATCTTCGTCACCATCAACGAATACCAGCCCCAAAATTCCTTCGACAACTAGGGATTTGCCGAGTGTATTGCTGCGGAGTGAAGGAAGTGGGAGTGTTCCAAGGATCCTTTTGAAAGCCAAAATTTTTTGGCCCGTGCTGTGGACGACGAGGGGCGCCAGACTTGCCAAAAGATTAAAGTATTGCTGGATTGTGGTGCGTCGCACTTATTCTTCAGCGACGAGTTTGCAAAGAGGTTGGGGCTTACACGGCTACCTAGGAAGCCAACTACGGCCAAGTTGGTGCAAGGGGATCTAGAGTGTGGAATGCCTTTGAAGCCTTTAAGGATCCATCTAGGCAAGCTGTTGTGCAAGGTGAAAATTTGCACGTGCCGGATGGACACTTAAAACGCCATTTTGGGACATGATTGGCGGCATCCGTGGAATCCTGCTGTGGATTGGGTGGGCAGCAAGGTGGAAGTGAAGAAATGCGGAGAGCAAATCGTTTTGCCATTGTGGGAAGAGGAGAAGGACTCCAAGGCAAGTAGGGTGCCACAGTTGAGTTACGTGCAGCTGAAGCACTGTCAGAGCAAAGGGGACCAAGTGTACCTTGTGTGGGTGCGGAAAAGGGAGCAGCTGAAGAGGTGGAAGTGTTGGCGGCAGAGGCAAAGCAACAAGAGGTTGAGCAGCAGAAAGCACCAGCAACAGAGCTACCGGAAGGCATCAAGAGAGTGTTGGACAGTTGTAGTGACATGTTTCTTGCTTAGCTTCCAAAGGGTTTACCACCGAAGCGGGACATCAATCACGAAATTGATTTGGTTCCAGGAGTAACTCCAACAGTGCGGGCTGCTTATTGCATGAGCGATAGTGAGCTCGATGAGTTTAAGAAGCAGTTGGAGGAGCTGACGGAACAGGGGTTCATCAGACCGTCGGTGTCACCCTACGCTGCAGCGATCCTCTTTGTGAAGAAAAAGACAGGGGATTTGCGGATGTGTGTGGACTATCGGGTACTGAACAATGTAGCGATCAAGAATCATTACCCGCAACCAAGGGTCGAGGAGCTATTTGAATAGCTGAGGGGAGCATAGTTCTTCAACAAGATTGAATTGTGCTCGGGGTACCATTGGATCCGGATAGCAGAGCAAGATGTGGAGAAGACAACGTTTCGGACATGGTACGGCCATTTTGAGTACCTCGTGATGTTGTTTGGGTTGACTAATGCTCCTGCAACATTCATGAGCCTCATGAATAGGATCTTCCACCCTCATATAGACCAGTATGTGGTGGTATTCCTCGAAAACATCCTCATCTACTCTTGGATCATAGAAGAGCATCAGCAACACCTTCAGCAGGTGCTGGACATTATTCGGAAAGAAAAGCTGTTTGTAAATCTCTCTAAGTGTGAGTTCAAGAAGATAGAGGTGGAATTCCTTGGGCATATCGTGAGCGGCAAGGGTCTCCGCATGTATCCAAAGAAGGTGGAAGCAGTGAGGTAGTGGCTGACACCAAAGTGCGTGCGAGACATCCGGGTCTTCTTGGGGTTTGTCAACTACTAGGGGAAATTCATCTGCGGGTACGCAGAAAAGGGTGCACCGCTGACTCAGCTACTTAGGACGGATCACGAGTGGGAATGGGGCGATTAGGAGCAAAAGATCTTCTAGGAGCTCAAGGTTGCAATGTGTGATGCTCCGGTCCTAGTGCATCCGGATTCATCATCCAAGGAGTACGTCATGGCGACGGATGCAAGAAAATATGCCATTGGGGTGTTGCTGATGCAAGATTACAAGAAAGAGCCGCAGTCGATTGCGTACATATCACGCAAGTTGTAAGGTGCAAAGCTGAACTAGGCAATCCAAAAAAAGAAGATGCTAGCGGTGATCTATGCATTCAAGCACCAGAGGTGCTATCTCGAGTTGCGACATTACGTGGTCTTCACGGATCATTACACCTTGAAGTACCTGAAGATGATGCCGAACATAATTTGCTGAAAGACTCGCTAGATGGAGTTCTTGGAAGGGATTTTTGACTACGAGATACAGTACAAGCTTGGGAATGTGAACCCGGCAGATCCTATGTCGCGGAGGTCAGACTTGAGCCGCAATGCCATCTCAGTGCTGATGGGATCTAAATTCATGCATAGCTTGTTCAAGCATGGCTATGTCGTAGACAGTGAGTTCACGAGTGGTGCGTTGAAAGACGCCACGTGGGATGGAGTGTATTGGCGAAGGGGGCATGAGCAGAGAATTATCGTACAGGACTATACGCCATTGAAATAGTTTTTGCTGGAGGAGGCACATGACACCCAGTACCCAGTATCGGGTACTTCGGTTTCGACAAGACGCTCAAAGCCTTGGCACGCCAATATTGGTGGTCTTCAATGGCAACTGATTGCAAGAGGTCTGTGAGCAGTTCTGATATATTCCAACACATCAAGGCACAAAAGACCAAGCCACCAGGGGAGCTGCAACCATTTCTTGTACCAGAGGGGCCATGGACAGACATCTCGCTCGACTTCATCGGCGGGTTGCCTCAGACGCAATGTGGAAACAACACGGTGTTGGTGGTGGTGGATAGGTTCTCCAAGATGGCTCACTTCATCGCATGTCCTGAGAGCATCACTGCTTCCAGGGCAGCTCAACTCCTCCTGAGTCATGCCATCAAGCTGCATCGAGTGCCGTAGTCGGTGGTCTCGGATCGTGATCCACACTTCACTTTGCAATTCTGGATAGATCTTATGGAGAAGCTAGGCATACGAGTGCAGCTGACCACGGGATACCACCAACACGGCGATGGGCAGAGAAAGCGCACAAACCAGACATTGGATTAGCTGCCATGAAGTATGGTCCCACCGAATAGAGAGGGTTAGGAGGAGAAGCTCGGAGTGGCAGAGTTTGCCTACAACACAACGGTGTCAGAATCAACAGGAAAGTCATCATTTGGGGTTGTTTATGGCCACCAGCCACTGAGCCCAACCGCTCTTTCTACGACAACATCTCCTTCGGCTGTGCAACAGATTACTCAAGGGTTTTCCACCACTTGGGACGTGGTACGACAACGTCTGTTGAAGGCACAAAAGAAGTAAAAGTGCTAGGTTGATCAGCATTGCTCTGTAGAAGAGTTCTAAGTGGGAGATTAGGTGATGCTGAACTCTGCAAACCTGCACCTAATGGGAGTTGGGAGTCCCAAGCTGAAACCACGATGGGTGCGTCCGTTCTGCATTTAGGACAAGGGGTCGGCCGTTTCATACAAGTTAGAGCTGCCAGCTCACTACACCATCCATCCACTATTCCACATCTCCCTGGTTCATGCCTATCACGACCCCAACACCTTCTTCCAGGGTCACGAGATAGCTCTACCTCCTAATATTCAGATTGAAGGTAGTGAAGAGTTTGAGATGGAGAAGATTCTGGCGGACCACCAGAGGGGATGACGGTGTGATTTTTTGGTGCAGTGAAAGGGGTACCCGGCGGAGCACAACTCTTGGGAGCCAGAGGCCAACTTCCACGTTGGGGGTACCAACAATGTTCTCCAAGAGTGCCTCAGGCATACCGGGACTTCGCGCCTCCGAAGGGAGGGGGGTGAATGTAACAAAGTGCCACTATTTGTGTGGCATACTTTAGGCCACTTCCGACTTTTGGGAGCATATGGGCCTTTTTCCATTTTTCAAAAATCTGCCCGCGGTCCATCTCACCTCTGCTCGACCGCGGATACGAGGAGGAGGGGGAGCGAGCGCGCAAGCAAGCACCGACGTGGGGTTCACGCTTACGCCAAGGAACTGTTTCGCGCAAACCCCCACATGGAGTTCCAAATACACCACGCGAGGGTGGCTGTCGCCCCCTTGGCGAATAGCGTGTGGGACACGCTATCCATCGAGGGGTTCTCTTCGGTGGGAGCTCCCGGCAGCGCACGCGGTCAACAGCGGCAACAAACATGGTGGATGCAACCGCGCGACAGGCATAGGACTCCCAGTGGTGTGCGCAACACGGCGACGGCACCCACCGTCGAAAGGCCTCAAGCTCACATGGCAGCTCGCTGAGAGAAAAGAGATACTGTCGATCTGGACGATCGACGGCCAGGCACTTCTCGCACTAAGCGTTAGGTGCAAGTAGGGCACCAGGTAAAGGTGCAAATAGGCAACCGGTTTCAGGAGCAAGTAGCTTTTTGTAGCAAGCTAGGAGAGGAGCAGGCTAGGGCCAGGACTAGCCGGTTTGACAGTATAAACATCTTGTACTCAGTTCAATCTCATTAACCTGTATTTTCCAGCTCTGGATTCTGGAATTCTCCAGGTCTAACTTTCTGTTGCGACTGTGCTCTCCACACATTAAACCCTAATCTCCGGAGAGCACCCACTCTCACAGATAGTTTCCTTATTTGTTTTCTCCTTCTCCTCTCGTGTCGATCCCAGTCTGCCCAATTCTTTTTCTTACGACAAAACCAGTCGTCCCCTTTTAGTAGACATGAGTAAAGTCAAAGAGTTTGAACCCGCCTCACGGTGCAAAGTTCTGCATGTATGTTCTTAGGTGATTCCTCGCATCCAACTGGGGTTGGGTTGGGGAAGGGAAAGTGGATGGGGGTTCACTTTTCCTTTTTGCCAGGTTTTCCCTTAACCACAATATGGTCACTATGGAAACACGCCATGGCAACAATGTGTTGTGGGTGTGTTGAGTGAAAATAATTTCCATCAATAAAAAAATGCTCTTTCACATGCAATATTTTAGGTACGGGACAAAAATCATGCCCCTCATCCCTTAACCACAAGTTTAACTTCAATTGAAAAGTGCTTGAATTAGTTTGAGTCGCAATGGAGCACAAAGTTTGGAACAAGTCATGTGCATCGCACTCTTAACAACATTCTCCATTTCACAAGGGAACTATATTTATACAACCATCCCTTTTATCCACGTTGCCACACATTATGAACTACTTGTCTAAAATTACACCTATCATTCCATGTGCATGCATACACATCATTCAATGTTTTTTTCTATCCATAAGTCGACCGACTTAGGTTTCTATGTCTACAATGCATAGTAAAGTGTTATAGCCTCGACAACGGGATGTGGATGAAGTACATAATGTCCAACAAAAGAGGGGTTCATTGCAAAGTTTAACGCACTAAGGCTTTGGTCTTCAACAAATCATGATCCTCCATCAATACCTTCCATTCAAGGGTGCACCATACGTTGCAACCTCATGATGGCTATGCGATGCTGGCGTGCTTCAAACTTCTCCAGCTTACGCTCTTGGCTGTCCACTTGGACACCTTCTGTATGTGGTGCGACTCGTTCACAAGCCCTTCCCCCATTCATTGAGCTCTAACTTCGCCCATGTCATCGTTGTTTTTCATACACTCTCGCAAATCTGTGAAAGTGATCCACCGCATGAAGTGGTTGCGATGCCTCCCGCAGGCACTTTTGTTGCTGTTGCGCCTCCATCTAGTGTCGCAGCTCTGGTTGCCATTGTTGTTGTGACTACTGCTCTTCCTTCTTGCCAGTTTCCTCTTGTGGCTGCTCGCTATGGTGCAACTGCTACTACTGCTCATGTTCATGCTCTTGCTACTGATCGTGATGGTGATCCTGTTGTTGCTCCTGCTCTTGCTCATGCTTTTGGTCCGAACGCTCTTCCACACCTCCAACACTATGGTCTCCGCTCAGGTTGTGAAGGCTTTTTGTCTGTAGGACCCAATCTACTCGCAACAACATACATACTCAAATGCATACATAAAGAAGGACACGTGAGTGAAGTCAATGATTTCCAACAAAGTTCAGCTTACTAAGGTTGTAGTCTTTAGTCGGACATGGGAGACGAGGTTGGGGATATGATGGGTACATAATGAATACGAAAGGAACGAAAACATTTTCACATGAGAGATAGGGAGGTGTGTACTTTCAAAGATAAGCATATTCAAGGGCTTTGGAAGGGGGGTGTACTTATGCACGCTCGGTTAGAAACTCCCTCAGGCGCCTCCTCTCTGGCTCCCACACAGCCTTGCGTTCCTCAGTGGTTAGAGGATATCGCGTATGTTGTGTCCCCCCATCACCCTCATCAACACGCCCACGTTGTTGCTACATGCGTGTCGTATGACCCTTGCTGCTGTGTGGTTAGGACCTCCTCAGTTCTTCTTCCCACCGGAATCCGGGTAGGACAATCCCGTTCGACATTTCTACACTGACAGCACGCCAAGCACAGTCTCTCCCTCTTGCACCATGTGATGAAAGCCTTCCTCCGCTGTGACTCAGGACGCCTAGGCTATCGTGGCTCCGTCACAGGTGATGCATGACCATCGGCTGACGTCAACAACTCATATAGCACGGTAGGAAACTCCCCGCTATACATGGCCTTCCAAGACGATGTTAGGTACGTAGGGTGGAAGACATCAGTCACATTCATTCCCTCCACATGTAGCAAGTATGTGACCGCGTGGACACACAGAAACAAGTGTTCTTGGTACACGCCACAAGTGCACGACATCTCTTCCAAGTCAACAGTGTGTGGCACTGACCCATGCTTCTTGCCCGTCATGACTGCTCGCCTCCCAGGGGCTACCTCGTTCATCATGGTATACCCTGACACAAGCTCCAATCGTTTTGTGTACAGGTCTCACGCCTTTGGTGCTAGCTCGCTTGTGTATGCCTCTGATTTACAACGCCTCACAATTACCTGTTTTTACCAATACTCCCACACACTTACAAAGCAGTAAAAAGGTGGTAGTGCACAAGCCCCTCTCAATGCAGCATTCAAGCTCTCTACAATGTTTGAAAGGACATGTCCGTAGCGAGGTAAGGGAAAATGCAATGCGCTCTAGTGCCCAGGGGACAAACAATCATGTGTTGAAGGTAGACGACCCAATACGTACTCTAGAGCCTCTTCCTTCACAGCCCTCACATGCACCTATCCATTCCTGAATGGTGTGATAGTGAGCATGACACGCTAGAGGCAAGACATTGCGCACAGTAGCAATGATTGCTGCATGTCAATCTGACACAATGACACATGTTACATCCTTTGCAAGAGGATAGGACTCCACTAGTCCCTCCATGAACCAACTCTAGTTCTCCCCATCCTCACACGGTACCACTCCCATCATCAACGACACAATGTGGTTGTTGTAGTCAAATGTTGTTGATATCAACATCACATTGCTTTCCCCACTCTTGCTGAATGTGCCGTCCACTGCTACAAACAACCGACCGTACTTCAATGTGTTCTTTAATGCACCCGGCACAATGTATGCACGATGAAAACAACTATTCACTGTTTCCACGTCCCCGTTAGCCTGTGGGTCTTGTCGCTTCACCTGAACGGCAATGTAAAAAAAAGGGACTGCATAACACGATTTAATGACAATATGCATTCGTGAGTTTAGGGAAGTGGGTTTCAAATGCAAGTGTATGTACATGTGCATTTTCATATCGACTGCTAAATGCGTATGCATATGCACAATGCAAAGACAGTTATGCGTATGTATATGCATACTCACAATGAACATGCACGGTGTGCATGCATATGAATGCACCCCTCCATATGCGTCTAAACGGTGTTGATGCATACACATACGCATATGTAGGTGTGCAAATGCATATGCACAGGCATATGCACGTGTATGTGCTGGTGTGCTGATTCATATGTACATGCATATGCACCTGGATATACATACGCACATGCATATGTGCGTATGCATATGTGCTGATGTATATGTGCTGATGCATATGCACATGCAGATGCACATGTATATGTGCAGATGCATATTTGTTGATGCACATGTGCTGATGCATATGCACATGCATATACATTCATTGGCCCATGTGCATTCTGTACATGGGCAAAAAATGGCCCATGTGCATTGTGCACATGCATATGCATGTGCACAATGCACATGCATGAGCGCTGTGCACAGCGCATAATGCATATGCATGTGTTCTGTGTCGTATCTCGTCAATGAAGGGTTTGAAGAGAGCCCAGGCCTTTGTCGGGTTGCACAAGAGTTTCTTCAACAAATTATTCTGTGCACGTTGGACTGTGTAGTAGGGAATCTTCACGCCTCCCCCTACTTGAGCCTCCACCACTTGTAGTAACGTCGGGGTAGGGGTTCAAAGGTCTTGAAGTATCATTTCGATGATCAACGACTCCACATATGCCACCCGTCATGCAGGATGGCCTCGAGTTGTTGTTGTTGCGTATGTGTGCGCCGGTCTGACCACAGAGACTCGCCACTCCTTTGTGGGTGCATGGAACAAATTCGTCACTCGGAAAGGGCAATTTTTTTTGTTGGTGTTGCGACACACATTGGTCACCTTCTTTGGCTTGCTCCTACAAGTTACGTGGAAACCTATATTTTAAAAAGTGTGTCTCTTGCACGTGCAATGCACAATGCACGTACAAGTGCATATGCATATGCATATGCATATGAATGTGCATGTGAATATGCACGTGCATGTGCATATGCATATGCACGTGCATATGAGAATGCATACGCACAGTGCTATTGCATAGGAATATGCATGTGCACAGTGCACATGCATTTGGATGTGCACATTGTCCATATGGCTCTACATGTGCATTGTGCATGCGTAAGCAGATGCATGTGCACAGTGCACAATGCATAAGCATGTGCATCTGACCATGCATCTATGCCTCCCCTATATACTCCCCCCACCCTCCCCCTTCTTTTAATGCTCGCCTAAGTGTGCGTAGAAACCATCCACTTTTTCTTGCCACAGCGTGCAACGCATGTTGCACTTCCTCCTTAGAAGTCAAGGTGTCCCCAACCGCGATACCCGCACCCAATCTGCTACGCCAAGGTGGGTTGCCGTCTCGCACGTCCCTATTTGGCATCTTCCACCTGCCGTCAAGAAGACTGCACCTAAGGGAGACGGGTATGTGTGTCGATGATGTAGATGCAGCACCAGGGGAAGTGACAATGTAGGAAGTGGACGGGTTTTGGTCATTGTTGCGGGAGAGTTGGTTGCCGTTGGTTCTTGCATAACGACGACCCCTTTGGCACCCTCGCCCCCTCGGCCCCCATGTCCTTGCCCTCACATTGAAATCCTCTGTATCCTCCGTCCTCACCATCATCCCCATCCACATCGCCATCGTAGCTTCATGAAGAATTCGATAGGCCACACTTTTTTTCCATTTTTTAAAATGATGTTGACTAACATACTAACAAGCTTATTTCATCTTCACCCTCGAAGAAACCTTGACCACCATCATCTATCTCTTCACAGTCATCATCACTGTCATCGTTGGGTTCGCCTTCATCACTATCATCGCTTCCCTATTAGCCTGGTCCAATGCTGTCGTTCGGTCATGAGTGGCATCACCCCCATTATCGTGAGAACCACTCGTATTCATATTAACCACCTGCGAGTTAATGCAAAGAGCATACACTACATTACACGAATTCATATGGCCATGCACAAACACATTTGCATATGGCATATGCATTTGCATATGCATATGCACAGTGCATATGCATATGTACAATGCATATGCAAACGTACATGCATTTCGGCATGCGCAAATTCATGAGCGTATGCATATGCACTGTGCATGAGCACTGTGCACATGCATATGCATGAACACAGTGCTATGCCCTCCCCTTCCCCACCTCCCCCTCTCTGGGCTCCTCCCCACTCTCATGCACTACGCTGTGCACGTGCTTATGCATATGACAAATGCAATTGCAAATGCATATGCATGTGCACTGTGCATATGAACTTTGCTACCCCCCTCCTCCTCCCCCTCCCTTTCCCCCTCCCCCTCCCCCTCTTCCCCTCAGCCACGTGCAATGCACAATGCATATGCATATGCATATGCATATGCACGTGCATAGGCGTATGCATATGCATATGCATATGCATATGCACGTGCATA
>SZWC01003329.1:79884-92448 GCA_023375785.1 Penium margaritaceum | reverse complement strand
TCCCCCCCCCCCCCCCCCCTTCCTTTCGACATGTCCAGTGTTTTCAGCAGCCTCTGTCAGCTGGCATCATCGGCATTGAAGCATTGGGTATAGACTCGAGCAAGGGAGGAAAGCACTCCCTATGGCTACGGGAGTACACAACCTGGTGAACGTGGAGAACGCGATGAGCGTCATTACGCTCAATCTCCATGCCTTCAAAGACTCGTGCCGGACCCAAGTCTTTCATTTTGTGCGCCAACTACAACAATGACTTTACAGATGTCAATGCCTCTCGACTCAGTGACGCAATCAGCAAGTCATCAACGTAGACGAGGATGGCAGCAAACGGTGGAGATAGTGGAGTGACAAAGAGAGATGAATACACCGTGATGCTTCGGTAACCCCCTTTTTCGAAGGTTGCGGTAATCTCCTGGTTCCAACACCAGTGTGACTATTGTAGGCCATAGAGAGACTTTTGTAGTCCCCAGACTCCATTGTTGCCGTAAAAAGACCCATGGGGTTGCACCATGTAAATCTCTTCATCCAGTCATCCATGTAGGAACGCATTGTTCAGGTTTATTTGCTCAAGTTCCCAACTATAGTGTGCTCCAAGACGTAGAAGAGCTCGAGCCATGATGCAACGTCTGATGGGGGTGAACGTTTCGTCAAAATCAACACTCGGGACGTGGGAAAACCCCTTGACAGCGAGGCGTGACTTGTACATATCAAGCTCACCGTTGGGCTTGTACTTTCGATGAAAGACCCATCGGGCATCGATTGCCTTGCGACCAGGAAGTAGATTGACCTGTTTGTATACATCATGGTTGTCTACAGCTCTCAGCTCGACTAACATGGCAGCCTCCCTCTGCTGGGAGCCGGGCGCCGAATGTGTGTGCCAAACTGTGGTGAGATCAGACAGCGATCGCATGGCAGTAACAATGAGGTGGCCCTTTGCAACACTGCTAAGGACAATGGCTTCAATTGCATGCTTGTACTCTGTTGTGAGCAGTGCATACCCAAGAGCAAATTTAGATGGACCACCCTCGTGGCCAAACCCAGGGCGTCCATGCGGATTAGGAACGTAGGGAACTGCTCAGTGTGTGGCGAAGACGGATGAGCCGAGGATGCACAGACAATAGACAAGCGGATGGGAAGCACTTGAAGGTGCCCACCGCGGATGAAACGGAAGATGGGTACAGGACCGGGGAATTCGTCGAAATGGGGTAGGTCAGAAAAAGGAACTCACAAACTGGACATGGCAGGGGCGACCGGAGTAGACGGAGTCGCTGAGGAGTGAGCAGGAGACCCAGAGTCAGATGGGGGAGAGGCGAGGGCGTGATAGGGGAGGATGGTGATCCAAAAGGGGCTAGACGAAATGGATGGGAGAGACCCTCAGGCCTGTGTTGGCACGATGCCTGTCGACTAAGGATGTGCCGAGGGTTTAAGCTGCTGGGAAGAGACACCACCAGGGACTATAGGGACTGCGAGGCCTGCAAAGCCAACCTCCCCCCCCGCAACCGAGAGAGTGGCAGTAGGGAGGCATCAGAAGAGGGAAGAGTAAGGTTACAGAGAAACACAGACTCAAAGAACAGCTCGTCACATGACTCAACGATGTACTGATGCTTGGAATCCCTAAAGCGCCAGGCCTTCAACTAGACGGAGACACATAAAACAGGACAAAAGCCTCCACAGAAGGAGAGCTTACCATCTCGGAGGTTCTCATGAAGCCAGACAGATGCAATGTTCCCCCAGACCCTGTAAGGTGGAGATCTATCCCATACCACCGCTCAAAGGACGTTGCTTTGTGAGGGACAGGACCGTGGGGAACACGGCTCCAAACCAAGGTCATGTAGCTCGTGGCCTCAAAGGAAGAAAAGGGGGAGATACCCATCTCAGAAAAAAAGGTGCGGACGCCATCGGCGAGGGTCCTTATCAACCGCTCAAAGACGTCGTTGTGTTCACTTGTGTAAGGAGCGATGATCTCCAGACACACCCCTTTGGACTCATGCAACCGGGCAGTGAAACCGAGGAACTCATTGCCCCAATCACTACAAAAGACGTGCAACAAGCATTGGCATGCATGTTTGGCTTGAGCAAGCCAGGACTAAATGACCGCACAAACATCGATTATTTGACGAAGAACAAAGATCGAGCAAAAATAGAAGAAATCAATAGTGAGAAAGAGAATGTACCGCCCGACATCCCCGAGGAAGTACTGGGGAAGGGGACCCATGACATGGGCATGAACAAGATCAGGAGGGTGCGAAGACTACGAGTTAGAAGAATGTTAAAGGGAGTGATGTGTTTTGCCCTTGGTGCAGTCAAGTCAGCCAGAGGGGCACAGCAAAGGAAAGGTGGACGGGGATAGGCTGACAGCCGACTGAAGCCGGGGCATGTTGGTAATGAAATCAGTGTGCACATGACCAGGATGACAATGCAAGAGATGAACATGATTGGGGGAGTGAGAGGGAACGACATGTGCAAAGGCAGAGCCATTAGTGGAGGCAAAATCTGCAAGCAGAGGCACACGATAGAGTTTGTCACTTTTGACGTCACGCAAGACAATATGACCGGAGGGATGAAGGACAGTGCCAACAACATGATTGACTGAGAAATCCATGCCCCAATCGTCTGGAGAATCCACCAACAACAAATTGAGCTGTACAAAAACATGGCAAATAAAAACACCACTGGAGCCGACAAAGCGGACGACGCCAACGCCCTGAACAGGGAATAGCTGACCTGACCGAGTGCAAGCAAAGAGAAATGAACCAACGGGAACCAATGAGACAAAGGAGGAACGGATGGACATCATGTGGTGGGTGGCTCCAAGTTCAAGGACCGAGAAGCCACTAGAGGCATGAATAGAGAGGAGAGCACCAAAGGTCGCAACAGTACCAACAGGGGGGGGAAACGAGGTTCAGGCAGCGAGACGAAAGAAAAGGACAACAGAATGCCAAAGTTCGACCCACGAAACAGACACAGACGGCAACTCAGGGACATGACCGGGAAGGTCCACACAAAGGAGAGTGTCGGTATGGCACGTAAGACCTCTGGCCAATGAAGTCACATTTTCACCTCCCTGATTGCAAAGGTGAAGGCGCTCGTGGAGAGACAGCTCTAGATGGCACTCATTGCCGAACGATGGTACCAATTTTGAGTCAAGGACCCAGAGGAAGGGGAATACCATGGAAGAGCAATGTAGGAAAGGAAAGACGGCCCAACGTAGACGGGCACTCCAAAGGGTGGCGGCCAGCCCTAAGGGTATGGGACTGATGGCGCACCAGAGGGAACGCCAGTGGTGGAGTTGGCCTAAGCAGAGAAGTTGGTGGAAGATCAAGAGGAGGTGCTGGTGCTGGAGTGGGTGGAGGAGGAGGCAGAGGTGCCATTGGTGCGCTTCCAATGAACATGCATGGCACATGCAAAGAGCAAGTCATCAGGGGGAGCAGGGCACATCCATAGAGAATGCTCGGAGGAGCCACGGTTCCAACACACAACTACGCCAGGGATGCGAGGCAATGCTTTATCATTTTCTTTCCTCTTGGCCCTTCCATGACTCTGGCCACGTCCACGGTCATAAGAGGCAAGGACAATGGTGGTAGAGGAGGCATAGGAGGAAGGGGAAGAGTTTGCAGATTAAGAGGAGTAAGAAAGGGAGGCAGTGGAGGCGGCGGCAATCCCTGCCCGTGCCCTACGGTGAAAGCATTTTTTCTGAAGATTGGTCCACCAGGCGGCAAGATGCTCAGCGGTGAAGTCCCATAGGGCATTAAAGCCAGGCGGAGACTTAGGTGGAATCGGCTGGGATGCAAAGCGCTTCAACTCATCAGCCTTGACATTGCGTAGGAGGTCAGATAGCTTGGGAATAATCCCGTTGACCATGGTGAGCACGGCAGAAAGCTTGCTGGACCCAGTCTCGCCAAGCTCTCAAAGAAAATTGAGCCCGCGTGCCCAGTTCGCATCAGCCATTTCATCCGCACACATCAAGAGCGTGTTCAACGACACAATGAGCGTACTTTGGGCTGCCAAGCCAGTGATAGTGGTATGGCAGCAAAGCATAGCGTATGCACCGACTGGATCAGCCAGATGATGAGTGGAGGGATCCGTATTGTAAGTGCCGACATCATCAATGAGTATCTCAGGTGGAGCTGTGATGAGGGCGCAGAGAGCGCAAGTGGACTTAGCAGCGGCAGGTGTGCACGGTGGGACAGTGGGGGAGTAGTAATCCCATAGCTGTTATCCCTAAGCCCAGGCACTTAAATGCACCTTCTAGAAGGAGAAGGCAAGCCATGTGGCCAGAACAGGGGGTTGAGAGAAGAAGTCATGCTGGCGCCGCACAGCGATAGTGGTGGCAGTAGCAGGAGTAACAATAGAATGCACAGTAGCATTCCTAACAGCAGATGGTGTGGAAGAGGTGCCTACATTGGTGCCAAAGTAAGCACCAGAGGGTGGGACGGATGTAGCAGTTAGGCTCTTGAGCACAATGGCAACTACCTTATCGGCAAAGGCAGTATGGTGGACCAAGGATCATGCTCTGACACCAGTAGGGTGTTGCACTAGACAAGCAGACAAGCACGTGGCAGCTAGGATGGCATGCAAGACACATGGTACAAGAGGCGAGTAGAAGCCATGGGTTTAGCCATGGAAGTTAGAGAAAAAAACAGGTAACAGATCACANAAGGCAAGCCATGTGGCCAGAACAGGGGGTTGAGAGAAGAAGTCATGCTGGCGCCGCACAGCGATAGTGGTGGCAGTAGTAGGAGTAACAATAGAATGCACAGTAGCATTCCTAACAGCAGATGGTGTGGAAGAGGTGCCTACATTGGTGCCAACTTAAGCACCAGAGGGTGGGACGGATGTAGCAGTTAGGCTCTTGAGCACAATGGCAACTACCTTATCGGCAATACAGTGGACCAAGGATCATGCTCTGACACCAGTAGGGTGTTGCACTAGACAAGCAGACAAGCACGTGGCAGCTAGGATGGCATGCAAGACACATGGTACAAGAGGCGAGTAGAAGCCATGGGTTTAGCCATGGAGGTTAGAGCAAAAAACAGGTAACAGGTCACAGAAGCGTTCTACGTCAAACGGCATAGGGAGGCAAGCGAGCGAGCAAGCATCGGGCTTGCTACCGCTCGCTCTCCTTGAGGGTGGTGGGCTCAAATCACCACCCAACCTGGTTTGGAAAAACCTGTCACATGTACCACCGGTCAAGAAACTGGCAGCAATCAGGTGTGGACGACACCCAGCTATCCACTACAAAGTCGGTGACAAGAAATCATAAAACAATACAGTATACATCTGTGGCTGAAGCACAAAGAGATTCAAGGCTGGTGAAGTCCTTCAACCACTTGTTACTGAGTAGTCTCATCGTGCACTCATGTCAAGACATCGGAGCAGCCAGTGTAAGTGTCACCCTCTGGTCAATTACCTGCATCAGTGAGGTGAGTATGCAACGAGGCCAGAGGTCACCAGCGGCAGCCACTGCAGCCACCGAAGTAGCAGTAACAGCCATAACAGTCCAAGGTGCACCTGCACCCTCGCACGAGGTGCAGAAGCTGCACTTATTGCAGCAGCCTCAGCTGCCACATCCTCAGTACAAGGTGTATCATCCCTGATTCAGCAGCAACAGCTGCACTAGAAACCGACAGTACACCTGTGCACGTGTATCTGCAAGCAGGTATGATCTGTAACCATCACAGTCACCGTAACAAGAGTACCAGCTGCCACAGTAGTCTAAGGTGCATCTTCGTACTCGCACGTGCTATAGCAGCTACATTCATCCCAGCAACATTGGCGGCCATGTACTTGGTCTCAGGTGCATCTTCAACTTATTCAGTAGCAGCAGTAGTGCTCGTAGATTACAGTATGTCCACACCTGTGCATATGCATTCACGTATTACAGCAGCCGCAGTCAGCTTCTTTGGCAGTCTCTATTGTACCTACATCTGTGACCATTCGGCATCACCAATAGTGCTAGTATCGGAAGCAGTAACTGCCGCAAAAACAGTAACGGCAGCCAATTGGGCAGCTAGGACGCCGTCACCCTGGCGTTCTTGCCGGAAAGAGTACCTATTCCCACCTTGCCCACGACCAGACGTGAACGGAACTGCACCAAAGTCAAGGTTGCGTACTATGAGGCAAGGGGGAGCACGACCAGTAGTTGCGTCTGCATTGTCGTAGCCCTAGCTATGACTTCGGCGAGGACTACGATCCAACCAAGGATTATGAGAGGGAGGACGCAACAGAGTATGCAGCACATTTCCAGTTGGAATCAGACAACTCGCTAATGTTGTAGAACGTACCAGCCAATAGGGCCTCCGTGCGACTCACGACCTTGTCAAACCCTTGGAAGCTCACCCATTATCCATATAACACATCACCAGAGCCAACACCCAGCAGCCAAAGGGGCAGAAGGAGCAGCGCCCGCTGTAGCGCATCAGCTCTTCATGCACCACAACCCTAATTCCCAAGGTGCCTCTCGCTCCGAGTCTGCCTCGTCTGCACCTTTTGACATTCTCTCTACCCTGGAGGCTACGCTAGTCTCCAGCACTGCTGTTGCGTCCATCTTTTCTACCACTACTCATGCTGCCCGTGCACCCACCAGCACTGCTGCTGGCAGAGCCATTGAAACCTACACCACGGATGCAGTCAACATTGTCACACAGTTGTTGTCATAGCAGACGCAGTAGCCTCAGCAGTAGCAACAACAGTCACTGCCCTCTCCAGAGCGGTCACCTCTGTCCACATCCATAATGCAAACCTCATCTGCTTGATCAGCGTCAACAATCAGTCACCATGCACTCGTCATTGTCTGCAATATTGTAGCAATATACACTCTCTCTGCTGCAGCTGTGATGGGATTGGTTTAATTTCTTGTCTTTGTGACCTCCACTGTGGTTGTGATTGCACTATTAACCGTCCCATATCTTCCTCATCTCTTATCCCTTTGCCGCTAGGCTTGATGAGCATAATTATCTGAACTCTGTTCTTTCCCTCTATCTCTATGTGGGCATGTTTGTGCAGCCACGTTCATTGCCTTGTAGCACAACTTGAGCTGATACAATTGTCACTCCATACGTTCTCACGCCCCCTGGGGTGAGAGGAACTCTGCCGATTTTTTTTCCGGCCAAGCACAATCATGATACCACTAGATGACAAGCAATATGTTGTGCTGAAAGCGGAGCTGCTATGCAAATGCGCTGCACTCCAATATGTTGCCTATTTTGTAGCTGAGGAGCGCTTGCATTGTGAGCAGCAAAATCAGGATACCTTTGCTGACAAGATTTTTGACCTGATCCTGATCCGCCTTTAGCCTAAGCTGCACTCCATTCCCACTGCATCCACTGTTGCTTGCATCGCTGTTGCATTCGCCACCACACCTGTTTCAGCATCCACCACTTCTGGCTCTAGAGAGTCTGATCCTATCGCCGCTGCACTTCACCTCCAGTCTCTTCTTCTCATCTTGGGAGGTTTGCTTTAGTTCCTGGGCACAATGTGAGAGCATCTGAGAGTACTATCATGACCCTGATCCCTCTGTTGTTCACCCCTTTGTTCCTGTCAAGCCAGATACCGCTCGCGCTGTTCGCGCCCTCTTTCTCGCTGGGCTGGATCACCTCACTGATGAGATTGGATCATTCAATGCGAATACCGCTCCTTGCACACCAGCTGACCCAGTTGGGTCCTATGCTCTCATCAACCGTTGCAACATTGTGACCAGCCATGTAGCCTAGAGGATTCTCGCCGTTCACTTCAACATTTTCTCCATGCATGCTAGTGAAACTGCCGATGCCTACAAAGCACGTAGTCTCAAGCTGCAGCACGAAATCTACAGATTTGCACCTGGGCAGCTCCCATCAGTCCTTTTCAAAAATCAATGGTCTCATCCTTGAGCTTTTTGACATCTTCCGCGAGGTCAAGGCTGTTGAGCTTGAGCCTCTTGGTGCTGAGCCCATCCCAGGCGACCCCCCGCCATGCATTGGTGCATTTTGGGAGTTCACATGGCCATGCCTCACCAACTGGTGGAGCGCACTGCAGAACAAGCGTATCCATTGCACAGCTGTCGCTGCAGCCACCATGTTGATTCCCTCATCTTCTGCTGTGGCCCCCATCATCGCACACCTCACCATGGTCCATCTATTTTTCTTCTGCATCTGGCTCCTCTTTGGTCACTCAACAAGGGGAGAAAGGGCGTGGGAAGGGCAGGGAGGGAATGCTAGTGGTGGATCAGGTGGTGAGCAATGCGGGCGTGGGAAAGGTAATGCTTCCAATACATCCTTCTCTACTTCCTCACTTGGCACAGTGACGTGCTGGAACTGTGGTGCCACCAAGCACTCCTCGGCAAAGTGTCTTGTGCGCCCAGATGATGTCCATCTGGCTTCTGCCATGCTACAGACTTGGCACGCTCCACTGGTGACAGTGGTGGCACAACACGTGCCTCTTCCTCTTCTTCCGTCTCTGGTTGTACCACTACCATCTTTACTACTGCAGTAGCCTACAACGCTACTACAGCCTCGCATCCACTGCCTTACCCTTGGAGTTGGCCTCCAGGGTTTGGGCCTCATGCTTTCTACGGCCCACCCTGTGGACCATACACTCCGCCAGCCCGATTCTTGCCGGGATCATCATAGAGCCATCAACCCTCCAGTGTCCTCATCACACCTAACCCCTTTGAGGAGGACCATCAGCTGGGCGCTGTGCTCTCCTATCTTGTCCATCAGTGCTATCTTCGTGATCAGGGAGATGAGAGTATGTACACGTATCTGGGGCTACTTGTATGTGAGTCGACTGACACTCTTCATAGATCTTCCACCAGTGGTGTTCAGAGTCGTCTACCTATGGATGTTCCATGAATTGAGGATTGGCAATCAGTTTGTGGCCAGCAGCTTCCTCCATGCTCCGCCATCATTATTGTGTGTTGTGTACCCATGTCTGTGCCTATCTCGGGTGAATTCTAGCTTTTGGACTCCGAGACCACCCATCACATGACATCCTCCTATGCGTCGTTTAATTCCTTGGCACAGTGCACTTTGTGCTCACTGGCTCCGGCCAACTCCTTCTCGCTCAATGTGTGGGAATTCTTTATTTTGTTGGCCCTGGATAGTAGCGGTTTCTTCCACATGTACTGTATGTGCCTTCCCTTGAAATGGGCCTGCTCTTTGTTATGAGTCTCGATGACCAGGGCATGGACTTCTTCTCTAGCCACGGCATTCATTCTGATGCATACCACACCACTGACCGCATGTTGCGTCGCGGCACGCGCTACGATCACTTGTTTCATGTTCCGTCCTTTGCACCCTCTTCTCTTGCAGTCGCCCTTGTTCACGTAGCTTGCTCCCTTTCTCTTGCACATGCATAGCTGATCCAACACCATCCGTGTCAAATCTACATTGCCGCAATTGAATGCTTGCTTTGTATTCAGTCCGCGCATGGTCGGAATGTCTCTTCTTTCTTGGCCCCCTGTGCTGTTGATTGAATGCACTAAAGGAAAAATGAATCGCTCCCCTTTCTCCACATTTGACCCCCGCATCACCCATCCCCTTGAACTCTTGCATGCGGAAGTCATGGGTTCTTTCGCTCATGACGTCCTAGGCGGTGTTGGATGTTTCATTCTCTATCTTACTGATGACTATTCTCGTATGTTTTGTCTTCACTCTTTGACAAAAGAGAGAGGTCTGATTTTTTCTTCAGTCCTGGCTGCCTTAAGCTGAGATTGTGTATGGCCACTGCCTTTGCACATGTTGTTCACATTGTGGTGGTGAATTCATGGGGCCCACTTCTCATTTCTTTCCCTCTTATGGGGTGTATATTCAGCTCTCGGCTCCCGAAACACCTCACAAAAACAGCATCTTTAAGCATTGGAACTGCACTCTTGCTAACGGTATCCACACTTTTCTTGCTAAGTCGGACCTGCCTCCCCTCTTCTCTTTCAAGGCCATGTCCTACATGACGTGGGTCTGGAACCATGTTCTCCACAGTCATTTTCCTCACCATGTCACCCCACTTGAACACTGGTTTAGTCATCAGGCTGACTTGCACCGTCTGGCTTTTGGATGACCTTTGCGACGGTAAGCTCCATATCTGAGCTAGCCCCTGCACCTTTCTATGTGTCTCCACCAAGTCCAAAGTTTGGCACTTTTTAGATGCTGACCATTCACATGTCGTTGAGTCCCACAATGCCCTGTCATTTGAAGACATTTTCTATTCTGACTTGTGTTGTGTTGCTCACTGTCCTCTCTTTCCTTGCTTTGTTGGCTTGGGGGAGGGATAGTCATGTCTCAACCTCTGGTCTCGAAGTTCCATCTCCCGCTCCCTCCACTAGTTCTCTACCCTCTACACGGTCATCACTGATTGATATCATGGACAATGAGTCTCCATGTCTATCCTCACCCTCCAGTGCTCCGACTGCTTCCTCCCCCAGAGTCCTCACAGGTCTCCATGTTCTCTGCCGCTGCGTCTCTAGAGTAAGCACGTGTGCCTGCCACTGTCAGTCCTTCAGCACATTCCCCTCCCGATTCATCTTCCATGCTTCTGTTGCAGACCACTGAGTCTGTTCCAGTATCACGTTGTGAGTAACATGTCACTACTACTACTATCCGCCCAGACCCATGCACGTATGGAGGGAGGTTTTGCTCTCTCCCACTACAATAAACATATCAGCCCCCTCAGCATTATACACAACCTAACACATCCTCCTAAACTGCGGGGTCCTCTGTCTGACCCACTAATCTAGATGAAAGTTTACTTGCTGTTAGTGTGGTCCATTCTAGCTACGCAGTGGGGTATACACTCTTTGCGCATGAGTTCCAGAATGCCCCAAATACCTTTTTCATAGGCTATGTCATTGCATGCTCTGCAGCAAGTGGACTCTCTTTACTCCCACCAGAGCCTTCTACTATCTAGCAGGCTCAAGAGGCAGCTGATGCTAACACTAGGGAAAGGACGTGCAGGAGGAGCTAAGTTCTCTCAAAGAGCATGATGTCTATAAGCTAGTAGACATTCCAACGGGCTGCAAAGTTATGGCAGCTCGTTGGGTCCTTTGGCGCAAGAGGAAGCCTGACAAAACATTTAACCGGTTCAAGGCTTTCCTAACGGCAAAACGGCTCTCTCAGATCCCGGGAATTGGTACACCAATCCTTGTGCGCTCCTAAGCCTTGTTGCACAGTATGACTCGGAGCTGGAGCAGATGGATGTCAACAACGGTTTCCTCCATGGATACATTGGCAAGGAGATCTACATGGTCCAACTACGAGGCTTCACCAATGGAACAAACAAGATCTTGCCGCTGCAACAGGCTCTCTCTGTCCTCAAGCAGTCACTATGCTACTGATATTTGGGCATCTTATCCACCCTCAAGAGAGGTGGCCATTTTTGTAGCAAAGTCGACCTAACACTCTTTCTGAGTGCTTGCCCCTTTTGGCTATACAAGCTCTACGTCCATGACTTGCCCATCACCTCGCCTAGCCCTAGTGTTATCCAGGTGGCCAAGGCCCTCCTACAATCCATGTAGAAGATGAAGGACTTGGGTCTAGTTCGCGTGTGTTTAGGCATACAGCTGGAGTGCGACCGCAAGCGTCGCGCACTGCATGTGCATCAGGCTGCCTATGTTTGTAGCCTTGGGAAGCGCTTTGCCCCTCATTCTGCCAATGTCCCTACAACATCAGCGTCAATGATCCCAGCTGGACAGCGCCTGCTGAAGTTTCCTAATCCATCATACCTGGAGGAAACTGTCAATTTCAACAATTACCTTAGTGTGACCGGTTATCTCATATACCTGGCCACTTTAAATCAAGTAGACGTGGCCTTTCCAGTCAACTTTCTGGCTCGGTTCTCCCAGAAACCCTATCAAAGGCATCTTCAAGCAGCTGTACATGTGATTTCGTACGTGTTCTCTATAGCACTTGTCAGTCTGTGCTACCATGCACAGTCCTCACTGATCAGCAATAGCTACTCTGATAGTGACTGGACATATGACACAGATGCATGCAGCCGCATTGGATACATGTTTTTGTCGAGGGGACAAATGTATTTGGGAAGAGTGGAAAGCAAGGGTTTGTTGCATGCAGTTCCAGTGAGGTCAATTACTTTGCGCTCAGTAAAGGTAAATGTAAAGTTATGTGGCTTTGCCTCTTGTTGCAACAGTTACATGTGTCTATCCACTACATCGCTCTGCGCTACGACAACCAGAGCACCTGAGCATCACGACATGCACCATTCTCACACGAAGCACATCAATGTTGAGGGTCACGTTGTATGCAAGTGCATTGATTTTGGAGAAGTTTTAGGTTGTATGGATTGATACTCATCAACAACGTGCAAACTTTCTCACAAAGGTACTCAGCTGCGGCATCTTTAGGACAGCTGTACATGCTGTTGGCCTGTTTCGTGCTCATGATGTCTCTGATTGATGTTGTTGTGCTCTTCTACTGCTCGTAAGTTGTTCTCTACCTTATTGGTGACTACTAATCTTGCTTTAAGTGTGTGGTCTTTTTGTCTGCGAGTCATGGAGAAATGTTGTTGATGGAGTGTGAACACGCGAGTGACCCTTGACTGTCCACACACACACACACACACACACACACACACACA
>SZWC01003328.1:182904-195130 GCA_023375785.1 Penium margaritaceum | reverse complement strand
GTCAGAGTGTCCAATCACAGTGCAGATGTACTAGGCATGATCTTGCAGGTACAAACAAGGTAGAATACTGGTGGCTCGGTGTGGCTATTGTGCGCAATGCCTTGACAAAGTTGGCATGTGCCACTGACCATGACCACAACGTTTTCCTAGTACCTTAAATGGCTGTAAATCATAACACGAGTCAGCCACAGTCAGAGTGTCCAATCACAGTGCAGATGTACTAGGCATGATCTTGCAGGTACAAACAAGGTAGAATACTGGTGGCTCGGTGTGGCTATTGTGCGCAATGCCTTGACAAAGTTTGCATGTGCCTCTGACCATGACAACAAAGTTTACCAAGTGACTTTAACTTCTACGAATCATAACACGAGTCAGCCACAGTCAGAGTACCCAATCACAGTGCACATCTAATATGCATGACCTAGCAGGTATAAACAGGGTAAAAAACCGGTGGCTTGGCACGGCTATTGTGCGCAATGCCTTGACAAAATTGGCATGTGCCACTGACCATGACCACAAAGTTTACCAAGTACATTAAACGGCTATGAATCATAACACGAGTCAGCCACGGTCAGAGTGTCCAATAACAGTGCAGAAATACTAGGCATGACCTTGTAGGTATAAACAAGGTAGACTACTGGTGGCTCGGTGTGGCTATTGTACGCAATGCCTTGACAAAGTTGGCATGTGCCACTGACCATGACCACAAATATATCCAAGTGACTTCTACTTCTATTGATCATAACAAGAGTAAGCCATGGTTAGAGTGTCCAATCATAGTGCAAATGTACTAGGCATGATATTTCAGGTACAAACAAGGTAGAATACTGGTGGCTCAGTGTGACTATGGTGTGCAATGCCTCGACAAATTTGGCATGTCCCACTGACCATGAACACAACTGTATCCAAGTGACTTTAACTTCTATTGATCATAACACGAGTCAGCCACGGTCAGAGTGTCCAATCACAATGCAAATATACTGGGCATGACCTTGCAGGTACAAACACGGTAGAATACTGGTGGCTCGGTGCGGCTATTGTGCGCAATGGCTTGACAAAGTTGGCATGTGCCACTGACCATGACCACAAATGTATCCAAGTGACTTTTACTTCTATTGATCATAACACGAGTCAGCCATGGTCAGAGTGTCCAATCACAGTGCAGATGTACTAGGCATGATCTTCCAGATACAAACAAGATAGAAGACTGGTGGCTTGGTGTGGCTATTGTGCGCAATGCCTTGACAGAGTTTGCATGTGCCCCTGACCATGACCACAAAGTTTACCAAGTGACTTTAACTTCTACGAGTCACAACACGAGTCAGCCACGGTCAGAGTACCCAATCACAGTACACATCTAATATGCATGACCTTGCAGGTATAATCAGGGTAAAAAACCGGTGGCTTGGCACGGCTTTTGTGCGCAATGCCTTGACACAGTTGGTATGTGCCACTGACCATGACCACAAAGTTTACCAAGTACATCAAACGGCTATGAATCATAACACGAGTCTGCCACGGTCAGAGTGTCCAATTAAAGTGCAGATATACTGGGCATGACCTTATAGGTATAAACAAGGTAGAATACTGGTGGCTTGGTGTGGCTATTGTGCGCAATGCCTTGTCAAAGTTGGCATGTGCCACTGACCATGACCACAAATGTATCCAAGTGACTTTTACTTCTATTGATTATAACACAAGTCAGGCACGGTCAGATTGTCCAATCACAGTACATATTTACAAGACATGATCTTACAGGAGCAAACAAGGTACAATACTGGTGGCTCGGTGTGGCTCTTTTGCGCAATGCCGTTATGAAGTTGGCATGTGCCACTGACCATGACCACAGAGTTTACCAAGTGACTTGAACTCCTACGAATCGTAACACGAGTCAGCCACAGTCAGAGTGCCCAATCAAAGTGCAGATGTACTAGGCATGATCTTGCAGGTGTAAAAAAGGAAGAATAGTGGTGGCTGGGTGTGGCTATTGTGCGCAATGCCTTGACAAAGTTGGCATGTGCCACTGACCATGACCACAAAGTTTACCAAGTGACTTTAACTTCTACGAATCATAACACGAGTCAGCCACGGTCAGAGTGTCCAATCACAGTGCAGATATAATAGGCATGACCTTGCAGATATAAACAAGGTAGAATACTGGTGGCTCGGTGTAGCTATTGTGCGCAATGCCTTGACAAAGTTGGCATGTGCCACTGACAATGACCACAACGTTTACCAAGTACCTTAGACGGTTATGAATCATAGCACGAGTCAGCCACGGTCAGAGTCTCTAATCACAGTACAGATATAGTGGGCATGACCTTTACAGGTATAAAGAAGGTCGAATACTGGTGGCTCGGTGTGGCTATTGTGTGCAATTCCTTGACAAAGTTGGCATGTGCCACTGACCATGTCCACAAATGTATCCAAGTGACTTTTACTTATATTGATCATAACACGAGTCAGCCACAGTCCGAGTGTACAATCACAGTGCAGATGTAGTAAGCATGACCTTGCAGGTATAAACAAGGTAGAATACTGGTGGCTCGGTGTGGATGTTGTGCGCAATGCCTTGACAAAGGTGGCATGTGCCACTGACCATGACCACAACGTTTACCACGTGACTTTCACTTCTACGAATCGTAACACGGGTCAGCCACGGTCAGAGTGTCCAGTCACAGTGCAAATATACTGGGCATGATCTTGCACGTACAAGCAAGATAAATTACTGGTGGCTCGGTGTGGCTATTGCGCACAATGCCTTGACAAAGTTGGCATGTGCCACTGACCATGACCACAAATGTGTCAAAGTGAATTTTACTTCTATTGATCATAACACGAGTCAGCCACGGTCAAAGTGTCAAATCACAGTGCAGATGTACTATGCATGATCTTGCAGGTACAAACAAGGTAGAATACTGGTCGCTCGGTGTGGCTATTCTGCGCAATGCCTTGACAAAGCTGGCATGTGCCACTGACCATGACCACAAATGTATCCAAGTGACCTATTCTTCCATTGGTCATAACTCGAGTCAGCCATGGTCAGAGTGTCCAATCACCGTGCAGATGTACTAGGCATTATCTTGCAGGTACAAACAAGGTAGAATACTGGAGGCTCGGTGTGGCTATTGTGCACAATGCCTTGACAAACTTTGCACGTGCCTCAGACCATGACCACAAAGTATACCAAGTGACTTTAACTTCTACGAATGACAACACGAGTCAGCCACGGTCAGAATACCCAATCACTGTGCACATCTAAAATGCCTGACCTTGCAGGTATAAACAGGGTAAGAAACTGGTGGCTTGGCACGGCTATTGTGCGCAATGCCTTGACAAAGTTGGCATGTGCCACTGACCACGACCACAACGTTTACCAAGTACATTAAACGGCTATGAATCATAACACGAGTCAGCCACGGTCAGAGTGTCCAATCAAAGTGCCAATATACTAGGCATGACCTTGCAGGTATAAACAAGGTAGAATACTGGTGGCTCGGTGCGGCTATTGTGCATAATGCCTTGACAAAGTTGGCATGTGCCACTGACGATGACCACACATACATTCAAGTGACTTTTACTTCTATTGATCACAACACAAATCAGCCACAGTCAGAGTGTCTAATCACAATGCAGATGTACTAGGCAATGTCTTTCAGGTACAAACAAGGTAGAATACTGGTGGCTCGGTGTGGCTATTGTGCACAATGCCTTGACAAAGTTGGCATGTGCCACTGACGATGACCACACATACATTCAAGTGACTTTTACTTCTATTGATCACAACACAAATCAGCCACAGTCAGAGTGTCTAATCACAATGCAGATGTACTAGGCAATGTCTTTCAGGTACAAACAAGGTAGAATACTGGTGGCTCAGTGTGGCTATGGTGTGCAATGCTTTAACAAAGTTGGCATGTGCCACTGACCATGACCACAAATGTATCAAAGTGACGTTTACTTCTATTGATTATAACACGAGTCAGCCACGGTCAGAGTGTCCAATCACAGTACAGATTTACAAAACATGATCTTGCAGGTGCAAACAAGGTTCAATACCGGTGGCTCGGTGTGGCTGTTTTGCGCAATGCCTTGATAAAGTTGGCATGTGCCACTGACCATGACCACAAAGGCTACCAAGTGCCTTTAATTCCTACAAATCGTAACATGAGTCAGCCACATTCAGAGTGCCCAATCACAGTGCAGATGTACTAGGCATGATCTTGCAGGTGCAAACAAGGTAGAATACTGGTGGCTCGGTGTGGCTATTGTGCACAATGCCTTGACAAACTTTGCATGTGCCTCTGACCATGACCACAAAGTTTACGAAGTGACTTTAACTTCTACGAATCACAACACGACTCAGCCACAGTCAGAGTACCCAATCACAGTGCACATCTAATATGCATGACCTTACAGGTATAAACAGGGTAAAAAACTGGTGGCTTGGCACGGCTATTGTGCGCAATGCCTTGAAAAAGCTGGCATGTGCCACTGACCATTACCACAAAGTTTACCAAGTACCTTAAACGGCTATGAGTCATAACACGAGTCAGCCACGGCCAGAGTGTCCAATCAAAGTGCCAATATACTAGGCATGACATTGCAGGTATAAACAAGGTAGAATACTGGTGGCTCGGTGTGTCTATTGTGCAGAATGCCTTGACAAAGCTGGCATGTGCCACTGACGATGACCACTCATACATTCAAGTGACTTTTACTTTCATTGATCATAACACGAGTCAGCCACAGTCAGAGTGTCTAATCACAAGGCAGATGTACTAGGCATGATCTTTCAGGTACAAACAAGGTAGAATACTGGTGGCTCGGTGTGGCTATTGTGCGCAATGCCTTGACAAAGTTGGCATGTGCCACTGACCATGACCACAACGTTTACCAAGTGACTTTAACTTCTACGAATCGTAACACGAGTCAGCCACAGTCAGAGTGTCCAATCACAGTTTAGACGTACTAGGCATGACCTTCCAGGTATAAACAAGGTAGAAAACAGGTGGCTTGGCACGGCTATTGTGCGCAATGCCCTGACAAAGTTGGCATGTGCCACTAACCATGACCACAAAGTTTACCAAGTACCTTAAACAGCTATAAATCATAACACGAGTCAACCACAGTCCGAGTGTCCAATCATAGTGCAGATGTACTAGGCATGATCTTGCAAGTACAAACAAGGTAGAATACTGGTGGCTTGGCACGGCTATTGTGTGCAATGCCTTGAAAAAGTTGGCATGTGCCACTGACCAGTACCACGAAGTTTACCAAGTACCTTAAACGGCTATGAATCATAACACGCGTCAGCCACGGTCAGAGTGTCCAATCACAGTGCAGTTGTACTAGGAATGACATTGCAGGTATAAACAAGGTAGAATACTGGTGGCTCGGTGTGGCTTTTGTGCGCAATGCCTTGACAAAGGTGGCATGTGCCACTGACCATGACCACAAATGTATATAAGTGACTTTTACTTCTATTTGTCATAACACGAGTCAGCCACGGTCAGAGTGTCCAATGACAGTGCAGATGTACTAGGCATGATCTTGCAGGTATAAACATGGTAGAATATGGGTGGCTCGGTGTGGCTATTGTGCGCAAATCCTTGACAAAATTGGCATGTGCCACTGACCACGACCACAAATGTATCCAGGTGACTTTTACTTCTATTGATCATAACACGCGTCAACCGCTGTCAGAGTGTCCAATAAGAGTGTAGATGTACTAGGCATGATCTTGCAGATGCAAACAAGGTAGGTTACTGGTGGCTCGGTGTGGCTATTGTGCGCAATGCGTAGACACAGTTGGCATGTGCCACTGACCATGACCACAAATGTATCCAAGTGACTTTTACTTCTATTGATCATAACACGAGTCGGCCACGGTCAGAGTGTCCAATCACAGTGCAGATGTACTAGGCATGATCTTGCAGGTTTAAACAAGATAGAATACTGGTGGCGCGGTGTGGCTATTGTGTGCAATGCCTTGACAAAGTTGACATGTGCCACTGACCATGATGACAAAGGTTACCAAGTGACTTCAACTTCTACAAATCGTAACACGAGTCAGCCACGGTCTGAGTGCTTAATCACAGCGTACATCTAATATGCATGACCTTGCGGGTATAAACAAGGTACAAAACCGGTGACTTGGCACGGCTATTGTGCGCAATGTCTTGACAAAGTTGGCATGTGCCACTGACCATGACCACAAAGGTTACCAAGTGCCTTTAATTCCTACAAATCGTAACATGAGTCAGCCACAGTCAGAGTGCCCAATCACAGTGCAGATGTACTAGGCATGATCTTGCAGGTACAAACAAGGTAGAATACTGGTGGCTCGGTGTGGCTATTGTGCGCAATGCCTTGACAAACTTTGCATGTGCCTCTGACCATGACCACAAAGTTTACCAAGTGACTTTAACTTCTACGAATCACAACACGAGTCAGCCACGGTCAGAGTACCCAATCACAGTGCACATCTAATATACATGACCTTACAGGTATAAACAGGTTAAAAAACTGGTGGCTTAGCACGACTATTGTGCGCAATGCATTGACAAAGTTGGAATATGCCACTGACCATGACCACATAGTTCACCAAGTACATTAAACGGCTATGAATCATAACACGAGTCAGCAACGGTCAGAGTGTCCAATCAAGGTGCCGATATACTAGGCATGACATTCCAGGTATAAACAAGGTAGAATACTGGTGGCTCTGTGCGGCTATTGTGCAGAATACCTTGACAAAGTTGGCATGTGCCACTGACGATGACCACACATACATTCAAGTGACTTTTACTTCTATTGATCATAACACGAGTCAGCCACAGTCAGAGTGTCTAATCACAATGCAGATGTACTAGGCATGATCTTTCAGGTACAAACAAGGTAGAATACTGGTGGATCGGTGGGGCTCTTGTTCGCAATGCCTTGACAAAGTTGGCATGTGCCACTGACCATGACCACAAAGTTTACCAAGTGACTTTAACTTCTACGAATCGTAACACGAGTCAGCCACAGTCAGAGTGTCCAATCACAGTTTAGACGTACTAGGCATGACCTTCCAGGTATAAACAAGGTAAAAAACAGGTGGCTTGGCACGGCTATTTTGCGCAATGCCTTGACAAAGTTGGCATGTGCCACTAACCATGACCAGAAAGTTTACCAAGTACTTTAAACAGCTATAAATCATAACACGAGTCCGCCACGGTCAGAGTGTCCAATCACAGTGCAGATATATTGGGCATGACCTCGCAGGTATAAACAAGGTAGAATACTGGTGGCTCGGTGTAACTATTGTGTGCAATGCCTTGACAAAGTTGGCATGTGCCACTGACCATGACCACAAAGTTTATCAAGTACCTTAAACGGCTATGAATCATAACACAAGTCAGCCACGGTCAGAGTGTCCACTCACAGTGCAGATATACTGGGCATGACCTTTACAGGTATAAAGAAGGTAGAATACTGGTGGCTCGGTGTGGTTATTGTGTGCAATGCCTTGACAAAGTTGGCATGTGCCACTGACCATGTCCACAAATGCATCCAAGTGACTTTTACTTATATTGACCATAACACGAGTCAGCCACAGTCCGAGTGTCCAATCACAGTGCAGATGTACTAGGCATGATCTTGCAAGTACAAACAAGGTAGAATACTGGTGGCTTGGCACGGCTATTGTGCGCAATGCCTTGAAAACGTTGGCATGTGCCACTGACCATTACCACAAAGTTCACCAAGTACCTTAAACGGCTATGAATCATAACACGCGTCAGCCACGGTCAGAGTGTCCAATCACAGTGCAGTTGTACTAGGCATGACATTGCAGGTATAAACAAGGTAGAATACTGGTGGCTCGGTGTGGCTTTTGTGCGCAATGCCTTGACAAAGGTGGCATGTGCCACTGACCATGACCACAAATGTATAAAAGTGACTTTTACTTCTATGGGTCATAACACGAGTCAGCCAAAGTCAGAGTGTCCAATGACAGTGCAGATGTACTAGGCATGATCTTGCAGGTATAAACATGGTAGAATATGGGTGGCTCGGTGTGGCTATTGTGCGCAATTCCTTGACAAAATTGGCATGTGCCACTGACCATGACCACAAATGTATCCAGGTGACTTTTACTTCTATTGATCATAACACGAGTCAACCGCTGTCAGAGTGTCCAATAAGAGTGCAGATATACTAGGCATGATCTTGCAGATGCAAACAAGGTAGATTACTGGTGGCTCGGTGTGGCTATTGTGCGCCATGCCTTGACACAGTTGGCATGTGCCACTGACCATGACCACAATTGTATCCAATTGACTTTACCTTGTATTGATCATAACACGAGTCAGCCACGGTCAGAATGTCCGATCACAGTGCAGATGTACTAGGCATGTTCTTGCAGGTTTAAACAAGGTAGAATACTGGTGGCTTGGTGTGGCTATTGTGTGCAATGCCTTGACAAAGTTGACATGTGCCACTGACCATGACCACAAAGGTTACCAAGTGACTTAAACTTCTACAAATCGTAACACGAGTCAGCCACGGTCTGAGTGCTTAATCACAGCGTTAATCTAATATGCATGACCTTGCGGGTATAAACAAGGTACAGAACCGGTGACGCGGCACGGCTATTGTGCGCAATGCCTTGGCACAGTTGGCATGTGCCACTGACCATGACCACAAAGTTTACCAAGTACCTTAAAGGGCTATGAATCATAACACGGGTCAGCCACGGTCAGAGTGTCCATTCAAAGTGCAGATATACTAAGCATGACCTTACAGGTATAAACAAGGTAGAATACTGGTGGCTCGGTGTGGCTATTGTGCGCAATGCCTTGACAAAGTTGGCATGTGCCACTGACCATGACCAAAAAAATATCCAAGTGACTTTTACTTCTATGAATCGTAACACGTGTCAGCCATGGTCAGAGTGTCCAATCACAGTTCAGATGTACTAGGCATGACCTTGCAGGAAGAAACAATGTATAATACTGGTGGCTTGGTGTGGCTATTTTGCGCAATGCCTTGATAAAGTTGGCATGTGCCACGGACCATGACCACAAAGTTTACCAAGTACCTTAAACGGCTATGAATCATAACATGAGTCAGCCACGGTCAGAGTGTCCAACCACATTGCAGATATACTGGGCATGACCTTGCAAGTATAAGCAAGGTAGAATACTGGTGGCTCGGTGTGGCTATTGTGCGCAATGCCTTGACAAATTTGGCATGTGCCACTGACCATGACGACAACGTTTACCAAGTGACTTTAACTTCTACGAATCATAACACAAGTCAGCCATTGTCAGAGCGTCCAATCACAGTGCACATCCAATATGCATGACCTTGCACGTATAAACAAGGTAATGAACCGGTGGCTTGGCACGGCTATTATGCGCAATGCCTTGACAAAGTTGGCATGTGCCACTGACCATGACCACAAAGTTTACCAAGTACATTAAACGGCTATGAATCACAACACGAGTCAGCCACGGTCAGAGTGTCCAATCACAGTGCACATGTACTACGCATGACCTTACAGGTATAAACAAGGTAGAATACTGGTGTCTCGGTGTGGCTTTTGTGCGTAATGCCCTGACAAAGGAGGCATGTGCCACTGACCATGACCACAAAGTTTACCAAGTGAATTTAACTTCTACGAATCGACACGAGTCAGCCACGGTCAGAGTGTCCAATCACAGTGCAGATATACTGGGCACGATCTTGTACGTACAAACAAGACAGAATACTGGTGGCTCGGTGTGGCTATTGTACGCAATGCCTTGACAAAGTTGGCATGTGCCACTGACCATGACCACAAATGTATCAAAGTGACTTTTACTTATATTGATCATAACACGAGTCAACCACGGTCAGAGTGTCCAATCACAGTGCAGATGTACTAGGCATGGTCTTTCAGGTGTAAACAAGGCAGAATACCGGTGGCTCGGTGTGGCTATTGTGCACAATGCCTTGACAAAGTTGGCATGTGCCACCGACCATGACCACAAATGTATCCGAGTGACTTTTACTTCTTTTGATCATAACACGAGTAAGCCACAGTCAGAGTGTCCAATCACAATGCATATCTACTAGGCATGATCTTGCAGGTGTAAACAAGGTAGAATATTGGTGGCTCGGTGTGGCTATTGTGCACAATGCCTTGACAAAGTTGGCATGTGCCACTGACCATGACCACAAAGTTTACCAAGTACCTTAAACGGCTATGAATCATAACACCTGTCAGCCACGGTCAGAGTGTCCAATCACAGTGCAGATGTAATATGCATTACCTTGCAAGTATCAGCAAGGCAAAACACTGGTGGCTCAGTGCGGCTATTGTGCGCGATGCCTTGACAAAGTTGGCATATGCCACAGACCATGACCACAAAGTTAACCAAGTGACTTTAACTTCTATGAATCATTACACGAGTCAGCCACAATCAGAGTGTCCAATCATAGTGCAGATGTACTAGGCATGATATTGCAGGTGCAAACAATGTAGGATACGGGTGGCTTGGTGTGGCTATTGTGCACAATGCCTTGACAAAGTTGGCATGTGCCACTGATCATTACCACAACGTTTACCAAGTAACTTTAACTTATACGCATCGTAACACGAGTCAGCCACGGTCAGAGTGCCCAATCACAGTGCACATGTACTATGCATGACCTTGCTGGCTTGGCACGGCTATTGTCAGAATGATGTCTCTATCAAGACAGGACATCTAACGGGTTCATCTCCAGGATTCTCTGGCTCTTCTGCTCTCGGAAATACCAAGCACTCTCAATAACGGTTCAATCCTCTGCATGAACCACCTCGGTCCCATCACACACGAACCATTGACGGTGAGAACCGACCAACGGCACGATACCGAGTAATCTCCTAATAAGCGGCCTGACCGCCATCACGTCCGGCTAGTGCACAATAAGCCTTTGCTTTCCCTTTTGTCTTGTCCTATCCCTTATAAGGAGGACGTTCATTCCCTCCTAGCTTAACCAGAACAGTTCCACGCATCCTGTTCCCTTTCGGTTCCGCGGCGTCGCCGCCATGTCTTCGTTTTGCTCGCCTCCTGCCTGCGTTCACCTCGCCTACCATCTATCGCTTCGCTTCCTCACTCGTGACCTTTTGCTCACATCTGGCACTTCACTCGCTTTGCTCCCGTGCTCTCTCACTGCCCTCTTTCTACCTTGGAGCTTGTGTGCCTCGCCTCTCTCAAGGTCCTACAACCAACTCCTTGGGACCAGCTTTGCCTTTCTGCTTCTGTCATTCTACTAACTCACTTCTGCATGCCACAGTGCTTCTACCTGCTTCCGCTCCTGCCATCCTCGCGCATTGCATTCTTCTGACATGGTATCAGAGCATCAGGCAACATCACCTGATGCCTCGTGACCTCGTCATCACTCTGCCTCCATCACTATATCTCCTCTCGTATCTGCACTCTTCCGTCGCCTCTGCCGTTACTTTGTACCTCTCCACCTCGGAGATAGCTGACATCAACAACGTCGCTTGGAGTCTTTTCGCGCTGAAGCAAAGCCTCATCATCCTAAGGAAGCCCTGCGCCCATTCCGCACCCGTGGCCAACAATTGGTGACTTGTTTACAACAGCCGCAAGCAACTCCCGAGCCGCCGCCTGTCGTCAACTTCCCGGAAGCTTCTTGCCGCTCGTCACCTGCTGCCTCTCATCTTCACAAGCACCTCCGTCCTTCTTCTCTCATCTCATCAGCCTCATCTGCTCCATCTGCCCCATCGACATCAGCCCCCTTGCACTCGTTGTGCCGCACCACGTCCTCGCACCGCCTTCTAGCATCGTCACCTGCAGCAGTGCAACGCCAACCGGCAGGACATCGGACACCACCAGTCTTCCTGCTCCCATTGTGAGCCAACTGGGGAACAAACCATCACTCTCTTGACATCAGCGGACCAGTGTCTCTGCCCTCCGCATGACTCCATGTGCTGCAACCAATTCCCTCCAGCAACCAAGACATCGGACACCACCAGTCTTCCTGCCCGTCGGTCTCGGGCAAACTGGGAACAAGCCGTCACTCTCTTGAAAGTAGAGCCATTTGTTGCCTCACTCGCTCTTCCTAGCACCCCGTCATCCTCCGGCTACATCTCCATCCTCCGCCTCCGTCATCTGCCCTCCGCCCTTGTCATCATCTTCACTTGAGCCTCCTTCATTGTCTCAGTCTCATCTGCCCTCCTCGTGTCGCCCTT
>SZWC01003328.1:129337-144041 GCA_023375785.1 Penium margaritaceum | reverse complement strand
TTGGATACATTTGTGGTCATGGTCAGTGGCACATGCCAACTTTGTCAAGGCATTGCATACAATAGCCACACCGAGCCAACAGTATTCTATCCTGTCTGTACCTGCAAGGTCATGCCCAGTATATCTGCACTGTGATTGGACACTCTCACCGTGGCTGACTCGTGTTATGATTCATATCCGTTTATGGTACTTGGTGAACTTTGTGGTCATCGACAGTGGCAAATGCTAACTTCGTCTATGCATTGCGCACAATAGGCACACCGAGCCACCAATATTCTACCTTTTTTATTCCTGTAAGGTCATGTTTAGTATATCTACACTGTGATTGGACACTCTGACCGTGGCTGACTCATTTAGTTCAAAAGAAGTAAATGTCACTTAGATACATTCGTGGTCATGTTTAGTGGCACATGCCAACCTAGTCAGGGCATTGCGCATAACAGCCACATCGAGCCACCAGTATTTTACCTTGTTTGTACCTGCAAGATCATGCCTTGTACATCTGCACTCTGATTGGACAGTCTGTCCGTGGCTGACTCCTGTTATGATCAATAGAAGTAAAAGTCACTCGGATACATTTGTGGTCATGGTCAGTGGCACATGCCAACTTTGTCAAGGCATTGCGCACAATAGCCACACCGAGCCACCCGTATTCTACCTTGTTTATACCGGCAAGGTCATGCCTAGTATATCTGCATATTGATTGGACATTCCGACCGTGGATGACTCGTGTTATGATTCATAGCCGTTCAAGGTACTAGATAAACTATGTAGTCATGGTCAGTGGCACATGCCAACTTTGTCAATACATTGCGCACAATAAACGTGCCAAGCCACCGGTTTTTTACCTTGTTTATACCTGCAAGGTCATGCATATTAGATGTGCGATGTGATTGGGCACTCTGACCGTGGCTTACTCGTGTTTGGATTCGGGGACGTTTAAGGTACTGGGTAAACTTTGTGGTCATGGTCAGTTGCACGTGCCAACTTTATCAAGGCATTGCGCACAATAGCCACACTGAGCCACCAGTTTTGTACCTTGTTTACACCTGCAGGATCATGCCTAGTACATCTGCACTGTGAGTGGACACTCTGACCATGGCTGACTCGTGTTATGATTCGTAGAAGTTAAAGTCACTTGGTAAACGTTGTGGTCATGGTCAGTGGCACATGCCAGCTTTGTTAAGGCATTACGCACAATAGCCTCACCGCGCCACCCGTAAACTACCTTGTTTGCACCTGCAAGATCATGCCTAGTACATCTGCACTGTGAATGGACACTCTGACCGTGGCTGACTCGTTTTATGGTCAAATGAATTAAAAGTCACTTTGATATACTTGTGGTCATGGTCAGTGGCACATGCCAACTTTGTCAAGGCATTGCGCACAATGACCACACCGAGCCACCAGTATTCTACATTGTTTGTACCTGCAAGGTCATGTCCAGTATATCTACACTGTGATTGGACACTCTGACCGTGGCTGACTTGTATTTTGATCAATAGAAGTAAAAGTCACTTGGATACATGTGTGGTCATGGTCAGTGGCACATGCCAACTTTGTCAAGGCATTGTGCACAATAGCCACACCAAGCCACTACAATTATACCTTGTTTGCACCTGTAAGATCAGGCCTAGTACATCTGCACTGTGATTGGACACTCTGACCGTGGCTAACTCGTGTTATGATCAATAGAAGTAAAAGTCACTTGGATACATTTGTGGTCATGGTTAGTGGCACATGCCAAATTTGTCAAGGCATTGCGCACAATAGCCATACCGATCCACAAGTATTCTACCTTGTTTGTACCTGCAAGATCATGCCCTGTACATCTGCACTGTGATTGGACACTCTGACCGTGGCTGACTCGTGTTATGATTCATAGCCGTTTAATGTACTTGGTAGACTTTGTGGTCATGGTCAGTGGCACATGCCAACTTTGTCAAGGAATTCCGCACAATAGCCGTGCCAAGCCACCGGTTTTACCTTGTTTATACTTGTAAGGTCATGCATATTAGATGTGCACTGTGATTGGTTACTCTGACCGTGGCTGCCTCGTGTTATAATTCGTAGAAGTTAAAGTCACTTGGTAAGCTTTGTGGTCATGGTCAGTGGCACATGCCAACTTTGTCAAGGCATTGGGCACAATAGCAAAACCGAGCCACCACTATTCTACCTTGTTGATACCTGCAATATCATGATTAGTACATCTGCACTGTGATTGGACACTCTGACCGTGGCTGACTTGTGTTATGATCAATAGAAGTTAAAGTCACTTGGATACATTTGTGGTCATGGTCAGTGGCACATGCCAGCTTTTTCAAGGCATTGCGCACAATAGCCACACATAGCCACCAGTACTCTGCCTTGATTACACCTGCAAGGTCATTCCCAGTATATCTACAGTGTGACTGGATAGTCTGACCGTGGCTGACTCGTGTTGTGATTCATATCCGTCTAAGGTACTTGGTAAACGCTGTGGTCATGGTCAGTGGCACGTGGCAACTTTGTCAAGGCATTGCACACAATAGCCACACCGAGCCACCAGTATTCTACCTTGTTTGTACCTGCAAGGTCATGCCCAGATTATCTGAACTGTGATTGGATACTCTGACCGTGGCTGACTCGTGTTATGATTCATAGCCGTTTAAGGTACTTGGTAACCTTTGTGGTCATGGTCAGTGGAACATGCAAACTTGGTCAAGGCATTGCGCACAAAAGCCGTGCCAAGCCACCGGTTTTTAACTTTGTTTATACCTGCTAGTTCATGCATATTAGATGTGCACACTGGTAGGACACTCTGATGGTGGCTGACTCATGTTATGATCAATAGAAATAAAAGTCACTTGGATACATTTGTGGTCATGGTCAGTGCCACATGCCAATTTTGTCAAGGCATTGCGCACAATAGCCACACCGAGCCACCAGTTATCTACCTTGTTTATACCTGCAAGATCATGTCCAGTATATCTGCACTGTGATTGGACACTCTGACCGTGGCTGACTCGTGTTATGATTCGTAGCCGTTTAAGGTATTTGGTGAACTTTGTGGTCATGGTCAGTGGCACATGCCACCTTTGTCAAGGCATTGTGCACAATAGCCGTGCCAAGCCACCGGTTTTTTACCTTGTTTATACCTGCAAGGTCATGCATATTAGATGTGCACTATGAGTGGACACTCTGACTGTGGCTGACTCTTGTTATGATCAATAGAAGTAAAAGTCACTTGGATACACTTGTGGTCATGGTCAGTGGCACATGCCAACTTTGTCAAGGCACTGCGCACAATAGTCGTGCCAAGCCACCGGTTTCTTGCCTTTTTTTATACCTGCAAGGTCATGCATACTATATGTGCACTGTGATTGGACACTCTGGCTGTGGCTGACTCGTGTTGTGATTCATAGCCGTTTGAGGCACTTGGTAAACTTTGTGGTCATGGTCAGTGGCACATGCCAACTTTGTGAAGGCGTTGCGCACAATAGCCGTGCGAAGCCACCGGTTTTTTACCTTGTTTATACATGCAAGGTCATGCGTAGTACATCTGAACTGTGATTGGGTACTCTGACCGTGGCTGACTCGTGTTATGATTCATAGCCGTTTAAGGTACTTGGTAAACTTTGTGGTCATGGTCAGTGGCACATGCCAACTTTGTCATGGCATTGCACACAATAGCCACACCGAGCCACCAGTATTCTACCTTGTTTGTACCTGCAAGGTCATGCCCAGTATATCTGCACTGTGTTTGGACACTCTGACCGTGGCTGACTGGTGTTACGATCAATAGAAGTAAATGTCACTTGGATACATTTGTGGTCATGGTCAGTGGCACATGCCAACTTTTTCAAGGCATTGCACACAATAGCCACACCGAGCCACCAGTATTCTCTCGTGTTTATAGTAGCAAGGTCGTGTCTAGTACATCTGAAATGTGAGTGGGCACTCTGACTGTGGCTGACTGTTAATGATGTTTCGTTCATCCACCGAAGTATGGGAGGGGGGGGGGAGGAGCTGGGCCCGGGTTCAAGAGGAGGAGGGGGAGGTCGACGAATCATCCAACGACCGCTCAATCGAGGAAAGAAATTGCGAGAAGGGCAGTTCAATTCCGGGGAGCGACGGGGCGCGAAGGAAGATATTGCGGCGGACGCCGTGACCCGACCAGACCTGTTGAGAGGTAGGGAAGGCGGCCCAAGGCTGGCTTGATGGTAGCGGAACCGCGTCCGACCCTCAAAAGGAGGAGCTGTACTCGAGGCACCTTATCCAAAGGCGTTTTGATGTGCGAGCCGCGAAAGGGGCTAGCCAGCGGGATGGGGTCTTGGAAAGCGGTGCGAGGAGAAGATAAGAAGAGGAGGACAAGAAGAGGACCGACTGCTGACGAGAACCGACTGCTAATGCAATATCGTTGATCCTGAGCTGCAAAGACGCTGAATCTGACGGTGGAACCCTGACATTGGACGCTTCTGCTCCCGACTCGCGAGACGGCGTTCACCATTGGCGAGCAACGTTGCTGACCTCTCGCCTGACCCGGGTGTGGGAGGCTGGCCCTGCAGCCGTTGGCTGGACTGAGAGATTGCAGCCCCTCAGTCGAAATCAGACCGTCAAGCGGGACCCGCGTCCCGTCTTGCGACAGGTTAGAGTAGGGAAGCTAGACCGGATCAGGAGTGTAGGAGAAGTGTGTGTGTGAGAGTGTGTGAAAGGCCGCTTCGCGAGGAGCACATCACGGAGCCATCATGGCCTAGTCCTGAGTTCCCACGGGAGCACCAGCCAACCAGCTCCAGGTGCGGTCCCCGAGACACTCCAATGTCCTTCTACGCCATCTGCAACTGCTGCCATGTGCCCTGTCGGCTTGGCGCACGCACGGTTCTGGGAGTGATGCAATGGTCGCATCATCCTGCCGGGGGAGCCGTGGAGCAGTTCTGGCAACCGTGGCTGCAGAGACTTCCCCACGACGACGAGCTCCACCACGTGGAGAGCAGGCAGGAGGTCGCGCGTGACATCGGGCGGCGTGCTGTAGATGCAGCTGAAGAGCGGGCCGAGGCCTACCGAGCATACCAGCGCTACCAGCATGAGCTCGCCCGCCTGCGAGAGGAGGACTCGACACGTGCCCGTTCTCGTGCAGGTCGACGTACTAACGGACCACGGGAGTTACGTCGGGCCGTTCCACGGGCGAACAACGAAGGCGGCGTGCACCGCACGGTGCTTGTGCGAGGACCTGCGCCGGTCGATGATCCGGTGACTCGAAAAGCTTATGGTTTGCGTATTCTGCTTGGTGACGCTTAGGTACTGATTGTGTGGTTAGAAGGGAAATGCTGATTGATTATACCCCCTTATTTGTTTTAAGGCAATTACTTTGATTGTTGAAAGTCATCTCGTTTGGATCGTTAGGAGGAATTCTCTCCGCGAGTGTCATGTTGTCCGATGAATGATTGACCGTCGGTGATTAACTAAAGTGAGCGAATCTAACAGTTAGAATAACCACAGTGATTGTCCTGAGATTAGTGGAAGTCCCGGCCAGAGAAGTATGGGTCATTTGGAGAAGGAGTGTGTGTGTGACATATTCCCGGCACTAATTTGGTGGATGATTCATCGAGTGATTAAGAAAAGTTACCCGGTTGATGAAACGTGCTTTGATCAAACTGGAGCAAAAGAGTGATACAGGACAGGGCAGAGTTGGAAAAGGAAAGTAAGCGGAGCTGCGGGGATAGCGCGGAACAAACAGACACCTAAGGAGCTGAACCTCGCATGCTGTCAGACCCGATTCTGGCCGAATGCGAAAAAGGGTATAACAGTGTTAATGGTGCGGTGAGTGTGGACTCACTTATTTTGTGTGACGAGTGTGAAATGTACCTGCAGATCAGTCTATAATCCGAAACGCGGTTCTCTAAGAAGGGAGCTGTCGAATCTTCCATCGAACGGAAGACACCGCAGGCCATCCGTCACCGCAACCCCAACGATTCCCCTAATCACGGTGGTGTCCCCCTGCCAACCTACGAGGCCTGAGGATAGAGCGACCGTGCTGGTGAATCATTTGGCTGTACCATTGGCGACGCAATGACGAGCCCCAACGTACTCTACGTCTCCGAAAAAGAAAGGATGAGGCGGACCGCCACCGCGCGTCATTACGAGAGAAGCCCAGAAGATCCTCCAGGGCTAGGCCCTACATTTGAGTGGGATCCGGTGGATGATCAGTCCCCGCAGTTGTACAACAAAGGAGATGAGACGGACCCCGACGAAGAAGAAGAATTTCACCTGTGACAGCTTGAGGAACTCCGTGAATGGAAGGCTATCCGACTGGCACGGTTGGCCAATTCCTCCCAGGAGGACCCAAAGGAAGACGACACGCGCCACCCAGACGAGCAGCACGACTCCATGCAGGTGGAAGACTATGTATCAGACGAAGAGCAGGAGCTTGAGGCAGATGAAGGGCCCGTCTTGCTCCATAAAGTCATGACGCCAGATGGAAGGACCGTTTCCAAGGCAGTGCATATGACGCCAACGCAGGACGCACCGCGGCGCCCCGAGTTCTCTATCCCAAGGGTGTCCTCACCTGCACCTTCTGTCACCCATGACGGGAATTGTGCAGACTTGGACGATGCCCAGGAGGACCAAGCAGAGGAAGAAGAAGTATCGTTGGATCACCCTTCGGTGCAGGCCCGCATCAACTCGTTACCTTCTGTCCTCCGGCATTCCCCTCTCTCCCAACCGTTCATCCTCGTCGACCGGCCTCAGAGAGCGGTGTGTCTCCATCACGAACAGAGAGGAACTTGGAGGCGGTGGGAAAACGGCAAAGGGAAACCCGCCGGGAAGGCCCATATATCGTGACTTCACGTCGTACAGATGCTGAGCAACAACCCCAACACCAACAGCAAACGAGCAAGGCATCCTCCGTTTTGGGAGCGTCGCACCGCCAGGAAGTCCCAGCTCAAGGAGGAATCAATGCTTCATCCACGGTCAGACCCACCAGACAAGTACGAGCCTGGGGGGACACGCACATCCTAACAGGGGCTCCATCAACCAAATATACCGTACCTCCTGTCCAGTCAAAGATGCAATCATCTCATCATCAAACAAGCAAGACGTTAACCATACCTGTGGCAGGAAGACTCCAGCAAAGACCCTGAATGACGGGTGGTTCAACCGGACCTGGGCAAGGATCAGTGGCTCATGGAGGCAAGCAGCATACTGTGCGAGTACAAGCGATTTCAGCAAGACAGCACATGGGAAGGTCTGGGCTAGGAGGAACCGATGCAGGACGTGCTCGACCAAGGGGAGCAGTAGTCGCTTCATCGGCTGGTGCTAGGGCAGTTGGCCTGGTGCAAGCACATCGATCCCACCTGGGTGCCCCGCCACGGGCGTAGGTGCTAATGGTGCCACCACAGGAACTGACATTTAACCCACCGACGAAGGCTTCTTACACTCTCCTAAAGCTCGACGTCTTCAAGGGTGAACCAGAGGAGGACCCGGCCATGTGGCTGTTCAAGTTGGACACTTGTCTCGATTATGGGTTGTTATCTCCTGACTACATTGTCCCAGCAGTGCACATAGCGCTACAAGGGAAAGCTTTGGAGTGGTTCACCGCATAGCATAAGGAACGTCCTTTTGCTGACTTTGATGATTTGGCGAAAAGGATGACCGAGCGTTTCGACCTCATGAGCGTCGAAGAAGCAGAGCTCCACATTAGTACCATCCGCATGAAGGCTGGAGAAAACATCAAGTTACACAACGACAAGTTTACCAAGATCTCGGTGCGATGTGTCGACATACCCTTGCGCATGATTAAGGAGTATTACCGGGATTCTCTTGTCCCGGTGATCGCTAACACATTTGGATTTACGACATTTCAGCACACTGGACGCACTGAAGGAGGAAGCTGAACATCAGCAAATGGAAATCAAGCGACAAGCGGCTCAAGAACAGTTTGCTCTAAAGGAACATGTGGCGCCCACTATTCGCATGCCTACAGGAGCTTGGACACCCAATCTGAGAAACCCCCATAACTACCCACCCGTGAGTTGCTATAGATGCGTAGAATTCACCCGTCGGCACCGAGAATGTCCCGATCCCACCCCAATGCCAGGCGTGCCACCCAAAGGAGGACAATACCAAGGACGCGGACCGGTTGGACCAGGACCTGCCGCTGCACGGCAAGCTGTTGGTCCCAGCATCACCGCCCGTCCCTCTGGTCCGGTGGGCAATGGGCCGGCACAATGGAAGGCGTATGCGCAGCAGAGGGAGACGGGAGAGACACCAGCTGCTACTCAGCCATCTACCTCAGACACTCCTGCACGGAATGTGAAGCTCGATCTTCCCCGCTCCGAAGAACGGACCTCGGAGACTCCCCCGACGGCTGCAGAATGGAAACTGGTCACGGTGGCTCACGTACAAGGTGTGGAAGGATGGTCGAATGCGGAGATGTATGAGTGCATGCTTCAATACAAAGAGCAACAGGAACGGGCTGAAGCTGATCTGCAAACATGTGTCGAAACGTGTTCGACACGGTTACCAAGTCAGATTTCGGCGATGCCCCCGAAGCCCCCACCTGAACCGCGCACGCGCCCTCCAAGGGGTCCCACGCCTCCACGTTGTCGGAGGGTGACCTTTGCGCCTTCAGCATGCGACGAGCCCACGGCAAGTGCTCTTACCTCCTTCCACCGTCCCTTCTAGGAGATATCCTTTGGAGAGTATCTACAGCAAAATCCCACCTCGCAGCGGTTCTGCAGGAATACGCCAAAAATCTTTGACCAGCCGGCATTCACCTTAGCTGCACTCGGGCCCCACATGACTGACTCAGCCGGGTAGCCAAATAAGCTGAACCTGACACATGGGGGTGGCGGCCCATGCCCCTTGCACCACCACGAATGCAGGCTCCCCACCATGAAGTGGTTAGCTGTTATGTGTGGATATGTGGCAAGAAGTTCCTAGCAATCATCGCCCTTGGCGCCACCCATACCACGGTGACGCTTCAAGTCCTGCAAGCAATCGGCTCGCAGCACACGATTCAACCAACAACTAAGGTGTTCACGAATGCATCCGGCGACATGGACGCAGGACACGGTATCGTACGTGGATAACCTTCCCCTGCAGGTGGGCCTCATCCACGAAGTTGTACGGGTGCAGGTCATGGTGGCCCGCACCTACGATGTCCTGCTAGGAACAGACTATCTCATCCCCCAACAAGCATGCCTGTTCTATGCGGACGAAGTCATGAAGTTGATGTCATCAGGGTATACCACCTATACAGCTCTGATTGTGGGCCCAAGGACGTCAATGCCTACGAAGTTCGGTCACCCCTTCTCCCTGGAAGAAGCCCGTGCTGAAGACCACGCAGCCAGGAATTCTATCATGGCATTCCCCAAGCATGATGCCCCTCCTGTGAATGCGCCACAAGCCGAGGAAGAAGAGATGATGGATTGCACACCCACACCCCAGCAGCCATGCCCTAAACGAGCACAAGCTACTCCGACGGATGATCGACCGAAGCTCCCCATGGGACCGATACCCAAACCGTCAATAGAATCCCCCACATGGCTGTACCTTCCCACGACAAAATGCCACTGTGCTGACCTCGGCCGGACCTCGATCACCTCACCTCATCCAGGGCCTCTTCAGGTGTCGAGCCGCCCACTCGTACCGGTGACCGCGCAGCCAACAATCCCAAATGATCTTGTCAAGGAGGCGAGGCGCAAAGGGAAAATGCTGGTGTGTGAGAACGACACTGCCATCTGTGAAGATGTCAGTTCAGAATACTCAGATGAAGAACCCATGAGTGACGTCGGCTGGCTGCGCCTCGATGATGAGCCACCTCCACGTCAACCAAAGGCCCTCACTATGTCCCCATGTGGCTCCCGCAATTTCAACTTGCAGGTATATGATTATTGGGATCTATACCCTGATCTCTGAGCCGCTCTGGTGGGGGATGAAGAACTGTCACCACCCACAGTCCTACATTCCCAACGATGGGACTACATGCCCCATGAGCACCTAACAGAGGAACAGAGGTAGGAAGTCAAGGAGCTTCTCATCTACCATGAAGAAATATGTGGAAACAAGTCAAAGTAGATCGGGGCAGTCGACACGGTCCATGTCATTAACATAGGAGACGCAACTGCACATAAGCAAAAGGCTCGACGCCTGCTACAGGACCAGAAGGACATGATCAATGAGGTCCTGCGTGAGCTCAAGGAACAGTGCGTGATTGTTGAAGTGAAAAGCCCATGGCACTCCATTCTAGTGATTATGGGGTAATCGGACGGCATAAAACGGTTCTGTGTTGACTTTTGTGACCTTAACAAGGTCACCATTCAAGATGCTTACCCCATGCCACTCATCGTCCACATCCAAGAACGACAGCGCAGACATAGTTGGTTTGCCAAGCTTGACGTCAAATCTGCCTTTCACACTATTCCTATGGATCGAAACTCTATGCTGAAGAGAGCATTCATCACCCCGGACGGGCTATATACCTTCACCTGTATGCCCTTCAGATTGCGCAATGCCAGTGCTACGTTTGAACGCATAATGGACCAAGTACTACGTAATGTTCCCAACGCATGTTGTTACGTGGATGACTTCATGGTCGCTGCGTTTAGCTTCCAAGAGCTGATGGCTTTGCTTGATGCCGTGTTTTCGGTCCTACACTCCGCAAACCTTCGTTTGAAAGCCGCCAAGTGTGTCATTGAGGCGGTTAGCATGGAGTTACTGGGATTTCTCATCAGTGCACAAGGAATATCTACAAACCCAGCCAAGATTGCAGCCGTCCGTGAGTGGAAGCGCCCCATTACATCATCCCAGGTCAAGATCTTCCTGGGGTTCGTCAGCTTCTACCGCAAGTTCGTCCGTGACCATGCTACGATTGTTCGTCCTTTGCAGCACCTCACTCACCAAGATGAACCCTTTGAGTGGACGGAGGCCTGTCAGCTTGCATGGGTCGAGATTAAGCATCGCCTTATCACGGCGCCGATGCTGGAATTCCCGAATTTCAATCTGCCGTTCGTAATCACAACAGACTTCTCACAGGAAGGTATTGGGGCTATCCTGTCTCAACGCGGAGACGACGGCATGATGAGGGTGGTATGCTACGACAGGTGCGCGCTCAACGACGCGAAAGGTAAGTATCCTACTGTGAAAGGAGAATTTCTGGCAGTCTTATGGGCTATCAAGTTTTACAGATGTTACGTCAAGAATGGGAAACCCTTCACCATCCTCATAGATCATCAGGCCCTCCAATGGTTGCTTACGACGCAAAACCATGAGCAAATTCTTGGCAAATGGGCCCTACTTCTACAAGGACACAACCTCACGATCAAATATGAACCAGAATTCGCAAACCGCAATGCAGATGCTCTTAGCCAATTACCACGTGAAGGGTGGAAGGACCGCAGCTCCCACGAATTACCATCATATGGAGGTGGACCACCTCCGCACGAGCCCCCTCCTGGTAGAACTGTGCTGATTCAAGGCCAGGCGCGCGACATCACCGCTGAGGAGTACCGCTGGGCATACCCTCTTGAGGGCTTCCCTCAATACGACGTGAACGTAGGCCACATCAATGTGCGATGAAGAATCGACCTCTTCAAGAATGTGCCAGGATGGACGCACAAAGAATACGGGGATTGGCTTCACCGTATGCAACATGACCCTGCCCCAGCACCCACGGCGCACACTCTGCCAGTTGTGACGCCGACGCCACCAAGTGCGGTCCGTTCATCAGTGGCGGACGCCATCTGGTAATTTTTCGACCGAACCCACCTCGTGCTGCCTTGGATGGAAGTCCTTACTCATCTGCTGGGGTAAATTATAAAACTTGAGACTTTCTTCGTGGAGATTAACGNGGACCACCTCCGCACGAGCCCCCTCCTGGTGGAACTGTTCTGATTCAAGGCCAGGCGTGCGACCTCACCGCTGAGGAGTACCGCTGGGCATACCCTCTTGAGGGCTTCCCTCAATACGACGTGAACGTAGGCCACATCAATGTGCGATGAAGAATCGACCTCTTCAAGAATGTGCCAGGATGGACGCACAAAGAATACGGAGATTGGCTTCACCGTATGCAACATGACCCTGCCCCAGCACCCACGGCACACACTCTGCCAGTTGTGACGCCGACGCCACCAAGTGCGGTCCGTTCATCAGTGGCGGATGCCATCTGGTAATTTTTCGACCGAACCGACCTCGTGCTGCCTTGGATGGAAGTCCTTACTCATCTGCTGGGGTAAATTATAAAACTTGAGACTTTCTTCGTGGAGATTAACGCCGCGCTGGCACCATCTGGGTGGAGAGTGAACTATAGGCTCAAATTGCCGGGTCACCGTAGGATGAGGGATCATGTCGATGAAACTCTGCGGGCCATTCACGACATTCTTGATACGGGGGTCCTTACATGGCAATCCATGGCCCTGTGCTGCAAACCATTGTCGGAGTACATGTGTACAGTGATCTCATGCACTATCTGGATCGCCGGGGTGAAATTTGTTGCTATTGTGGATACGGGGGCGACACATACCACAGTCGCCATGCGCGTCATTCGGCGGCTTCATTGGTCAAACCTCATCCGAGCCGTCGACCTCTGTTTTGGCACCGCGGGAGGGGAGATCACCCAATCCGAGGACCAGATTGATTTACTTCCCCTTCAGGTCGGAAATATTCACCGAAGCTTGCCGGTTCAAGTGTGTGAAACGTCCACATAGGATGTCCTCCTCGCGAACGACTCGTTGACAGCATGCGACATGATAATTTTGCTCAGGGGAAAATGCATGACGTTGCACGACGATGACGGGGTGCAATCATACGTCCCGCTTCAATTTGAAGCACCGGAAATGCCACATCAGCAAGACGCTTGATTGCTGACGGGGCAGGCCTCTCCCACCAGCCGCTCAGCGCATGCGGGCGATCGATCCACCGGCACACGCTTTATGAGAATCGTAGCTGATGCACCGGCATCGTCCACGGACAGTAGCGACTCTCTGGAGGATCATGCACCGTATCCGACAGAGGTGCATGCCCACATCACACGACGCAGGCAAACGACGACAGGAGCTTCAGAAGACATCGTCTTCTTATGAGAACGCGTCTCCACGCGATCACGGGTGATTCAAGGTGAGCGTCCAACACATCAACGTGACCTGGAACCTGACATGCCCCTCGCCCCTCGACAACTACGGCGACATGCCCATCCCGCCCGGCCGTCCCGGATCGCTCGGGCGCCCTCTCGCGGATCGAGACGGCGATCCTCAAATTTTCGTTCACAAAGTTCACACCGTTTACGCAGCCGCCACTCAACGACAGAGACAACCACAGTTCTGGACACTCTGGAACACACTTATCGCGCAACCACTACTGGAGAACAACGACAGACCGACACCACAAGCCCCACGCCAGAGATGGCCCACACCGACTTGGCCCGGTACGAGTACGAACTCGCTGAACGCACGGTGAATGCGGCTGCTGCTTCTGAGTTTGAGGCCCGTACGCTCGCAGCGTTTCTCACTATGGCAGAAGCAGAAGACCTTCTCCACACCTTGCGTATGGATGACCCCTGCCCGGCACCCCCACCCTCACCGGAAGTACCTGACCCTCATAGCAACGAGGCACGGTGGCAAGCATTCGCGCTTCACATCACCCAGAATTGAGCATGGGTAATCAGAGTAGAGAGATTCTGGGAGCAGCACGGGACGTGGGTGAGGACGTACGCGGATCATGTACGCAGCTCTGCTGCCAACCTGTCTCAAGTGAGGAACGGCCTCGCTGCATGCAAGTCCGCCCGCGCCGACAGACAGTAGCGCATTCAGGTCCAAGAATCTCGAGCAGCGACAATCCAAGCGAGTCTCCAAGAGGTGTGGCGCCTGCAAGATGATCGGACCGAGGTTGCGGAGAGAGGTGACAAGCCACCCGCAGCGGAAGGGCAGTGTCTTATTGACCAAAGAGAAGAGTTGGGCCGAACCCTCCGGGCAACACGTGCAGAGATGGCTCGTTTGACTATAGGGCTGCAGCAGCTCGAGGCGGAGTTACCAGATCTGCAGCAGCTACGAACTGAGTGCGAGGAGGAGTGGGCAGCCGATCATGCGAGACTGTAGGATATGTCGCACCAAAGGGCGAGGGCCCTGGCCCTCCCTGAGGATGTCTCCTAGCAATACCGTACCATCTACACACTGGTTGATCAGGCCAAACAACTCATCAATGAGCGCGTGCAGTACCTACAACAGCAATTGATCCGTGATGTGGCCCGCGTGTTCATCACCATTGCCGTGCACAGGCTGGAGGACGAGTGGGATGAGTACCTCGAAGAATTGCGGCACCTCTATCTGCTAGACGTTTTGCACTGCTACTGGACTGGCAGCCTTCTGCTGCTTCCTACACTGGACCATGATCCCCACCCACCCAGAACGAATCCAGCCCAACCTCCTTCCAATACTGGCATGGAGTTTTCATCTGCACCATCACGACTTCCTCCGCTTTCTTTACATCCTCGACCTCTCTCTTCACCGCGGAGCGCGAGCTTTCCGCTGCTTTCTTGACTGGGTGGTGCAGTATCGCCAGCAAGGTCCTCTTCCTGCAAACATGCATCCTTTTCCTCACCGTGGGATCATGCTGCGGACTTCATACCGCCATGTGGAGGGAGACCGGCAGGATCATGCAGGCCTCACAGTTGTCTTCCCGGTACAAACTGTTGACCCTCCTAACGCGATGGCACTGAGGGTGCTCATGCGCT
>SZWC01003328.1:108101-127262 GCA_023375785.1 Penium margaritaceum | reverse complement strand
CTGCGCCCACTCCATCATCAATCGTTTTTCGCCATCATCCGCTTCAGCTCCGCTCGGCACAAGGATCCGTCCGGTCGTATCACCTTTTCCGCGACGACCTGCGCCCACGCCGGAAACTTACTTCAGCGCACGTGGTTTTGGCCCTACGCCCACTCATCAATCAATTGCTTCTCCGCTTTGCATTACTTCCAGCTCGGCACAAGGATCCGCCCGGTCGCTTCGCCTTTTCCGTGACGACCTGCGCCCACGCTGAAACTTCCTCAGCGCACGAGGTTTCGCCCCTACGCCCACTCATTCATCAATCATTTCCTCCGCTTCAGCTTCCATTTCAGCTCGGCACAAGGATCCGCCCGGTCGCATCGCCTTCTCTGCGACAACCTGCGCCCACGCCGTAACTTACTTCTACGCACGCGATTCGTCCCAGCGCCCATTCCATCATCGAGCATTCCTCCTTCATCATCAGCTTCCGCTCCGCTCGGCACAAGGATCCGCCGGGTCATATCACCTCCCCTGCAACGACATGCGTCTACACTGAAAAATTCCATAGTGCACGAGGTTCCATCCCTGCACCCATCAAGTCCTCATCAGATCCTCTGCCCGTCTTTATCCGCCCTGCCCAGTAACTCATTCACATCCTCCTTCACCGCACTCAGCCCTTCTCAGTCTCTTCACTCCAACCTCTCAAGTCTTCTCTGCCTTCATCAAAACGCTCTTCACCTGCCTCTTCAGTTCCATCAACAACTGCTCTCATCTCACCACCTCTCGGCTTCTCGTCATTTCGAAATGACCTTCGAGCAGATGCTACTACTCAGCATCACTGCTCCCATCTTCCATCCCCTCATTTGCAAACACAAATGCACCCTGAGCAAAATGTGGAGAGACCTACTTCATGCATGCCGTTGTCCCATGCCTCCGCCAGCCCACGAACCACCAAGACTACAACACTGCTGAGTAGTAGCATCTGCTCGAATTCCACTGGTCCGTGACTGCTACAAGGAAACCTCCCGGGAATCATATTCATCAAGTACTTTGATGGACCCAAGGAGGAAGCCAACCTTACAAGAATCGAGTCAGATTCAGGGAGGGTGTCAGAAATGTATGTTCTTTGACTCCGATTCTTGTTGCGGAAAGAGGCTTCGGATAACACAAGCAGAAGTCCAGGTCACCTCTCGCAAGAGAGAATAAATAAACGGTCCAACGGTCCCATGCAAACCATTACCGACCAAAGTGACAATAAGTCGCTCGCGTCCGGCTAGCGAAGAAGCCGTTGCTCGTATGTCCTGTTCGCCTGTATATATGGAGGATGTTCATTCCCTCCAAAACTTAACCAGAATAGTTCTGTCCATCCTGTTCTCCTTTGGTTCCGCGATTTTGCCGCCGTGTCCTCGCTCTGCTCATCTCTCACACTTCTTGTCTTCGCCACCTCTCGACGCTTCGCTCAGTCACTCTCGCTCCTTCGCTCAGCCCCCACACTCCGCCAATCATCACTCGCCTGGCAAGCACCCTCTCTCACATCAACTTGTCTACCTCGGCTACCTCGCTTCTCTGTCTCCACCTGCTCTCACGACTAACTGCTTGCATCGCTCTCGCCTACGTCACTCTGCTGACGCCCGCATGCCTGTCTGTTGCTTCTGCTTGCTTCTGCTGCTGTCACTCTCGTGACTACATTCTTTTGACAGTTTTCAGCCCTAGTTGACAGGCCACCATGATTCCAGTGATCTTCTTCACAGTCGCAACTGTGCTTGTTCGCCTCCTTCCACCTCGCGCAGCGCCAGCCGACGACAATACGGACGGTGACACCGCACCTGAGCCCTCCATTCTCGATGCCGCACAAGTCTCCGTTCAAGATGGAGAACCTCCTCCGCTGACTCTTCTTACAACATCTGCCTCCCTCTACATTGAACAAGTTCTCGAGTCAGGTTATGTTATTCATGCTCTCAAAGATGCTGACGTCACCACACCATTGGCAACACCAGTAACCATCACCGGTGCCACCAAAGGAATGACATATCTCTGCCGCTACTCCGCTACTCTCACGTCTCCGGCAGCACCAAGTGGACAGATCCGGGGTTACCATACCCCTGACATACGACACAATCTCCTTCTTGTTCATCAACTCCAAAAGGAAGGTGTAAACATCTTCTTCCCCGCCTATGGTTCAGAAGCCCAACAGACGACAGCTGATAACAAACCGCATGCAACCTTCACAGTTCGCAACAACCTCTATCGACTGCAGATTCCTCGCACAACAGCAATCTTTGCTGTTGAAGCCGATACTCAACCCTCCACCGCTGACTGCCGCAGCCTCTCACATCCTCTACTCCTGCATCATCATCGCCTTGGTCATCAAAATTTCAATGCGCTTCTCCGTGTTCAGGCCAAAAATATGGTAAAAGGCCTGCCATTGCTCTCCCCACTAACTCGCCTTGCATGACCATCCTGCATTGCTTGCAGTCTTGGGAAATTAAAAGCATCCCCTCACCCTCCTCGAGCCGCTCGAACAGCAGGACCTCTTGACATCCTCCACATGGATCTTGTGGGACCAATTCGTCCCACCTCCCTTCAAGGCTATGAGTACTTCCTCACCATTGTGGACGACCATTCTCGCTTCGGCGCCACAATCCCTCTCAAGTCTAAAGCCGATGCCAAACCTGCCTTCGTCAAGTGGTCAAAGTATAAGATGAGTCACCTCAACCGGTCCATTGGTAAAATCCGGGCAGACAGAGGTAGTGAATTCCTATCTCATGAGCTCCATGAATTCATGGCAGAATGCGGCATTGGGCATGAGATGAGTGTCCTAGAAGCACCACAGCAGAACGGAGTGGTAGAAAGATGGAATGGTGTCCTGGCCGCTCTCACGCGTACTATACTTGTGCATGCCGGAGCGCCTGAAACCTTTAGGACCTATGCATTCCGCTATGCCACCAGGGTACACAACTTGTATCCAGCCAAGCATCTTCCCGACATCACCACAGCAGAACTCTGGCTCGGATATACGCCAGATGTCTCCAAGCTTCGAGTCTCGGGTTCCACAGCCTACGTCCTACTCTTTCAATTTGACCGAGCTCACGCGCGTCTCTCCAAATTTGGGCCACGAGCCTCGTGCTGCATGTTCGTTGGATTCGCCCTCAACTCCCCTAGCTACTTATTTTACGAGCCGGACCTCAAACAGGAAACCTGTAGCATAGATGTCCATTTTGACAAAATTACTCCTTTGTTCCGGCAATCCGCGCCAATCTCCACTACTCCTCTTACCTGGACACTCTTTCCTGAACAAGCTATAGTGCCTACAACTCCGGCCACCTTACCTCGAGCAGTCGCTCCTGCCACACCAGCAACTCCTCCAACAGTATCCACTCCACCAATCTTCTCTCCTACACACACTCCCACACAACCACGACCAATGGCACTACCACCACTCACTCCTCTCACTCTTAACGCTGATTTTCAAACCATCTCAGAACATCTGCCAACACTCGGAAGAACGCTTCCCTCAGCAACACTAGTCCCTCCTCCAGCCGCAACAGTACCAGTACCAACAACAACAGTAGCAGACACAGAAGAACCTACAACAACTACAGCATCTGGGGCACCAGTCCCGAGAATGACACCAGTAGCATAACTGGTGCTCCCATAGTCTACCAGAAATAGAACAGCAGCCTTGCTTATCACCCTAATTGACACAGACGGAGACCTTGACATCCAGGAAGATCGCCAGGTGGAGCTTCTTCGAACCTCCTTCCTGCTCTCCTGGATTGCAGCTGGAGACGGTCTCATCTCTCTTCGACGACCAACTCCTCCCATGAATCCTCGACGACGAAGCTATCCTTGCCTTCCTCTACTCAGCACCACCATTACCACAGCTCCCATTGCCACCCCCAGAACATATGCGGAGGCTGTACATGGGCCCCAAGCAGACCAATGGCGAACCGCCATTGCCAACGAACTGGCCTCCTTTAAGGCTACCTCCACCTACACTGACGTACCTCGACCAGCTCACACCAATGTGGTCACAGGAAAATGGGTCTTCCGTGTTAAGACTCATCTAGGGAAGCCACCAGAATTCAAAGCCCGTTATGTGGCAAAGGGGTTCTCACAGCGATATGGCATGGACGTCTTTGACACCTTCTCACCCACTGCCAAGCTGACCACCCTACGAGTCCTACTTCACATTACGGCCACTAAAGACATGGAACTACATGCCATGGACGTGTCCACGGACTTTCTCTAAGGAGATCTGAACGAAACTTTCTACCTGGCGTATCCGAAGGCTACACACCAGACCAGCCCAACACTCTCTGGAAGCTACATCGCACAGTCTATGGGCTCAAACAATCCCGTCGAGAATGGCATGCCAAACTCCGAGCAACTCTCATTGACATGGGATTCACGGTTTCCACTGCCGATCCCAGTCTGTTCCTTCGTTCTTGACCAGATGAGCAGACCTACATTTTGGTCTATGAGGACGATCTTGCTCTCACCTCCAACAATCCTTGTGCTCTCGAGGATCTGAAGCAAGCACTCCTGGGACGTTTCACCATGAAATACCTTGCGGAACTGACCCATTACCTGGGAATTGACATCAAGAGGGACCGGGAGAAGTGACTCATCACTCTGTCCCAAGAACCCTACATTGCCTCACTCCTGAAGCACTTCGGACTTGAGAACAGCAACGGAGCTCCAACCCCCATGACGGTGGATCACAAACTTAGCTCACCAGCATTCCCAGTCTCATCACCTTCCCCAGAATCCTATCCTGAACTGGTGGGATCACTGATGTATGCTATGGTCTGCACCCGCCCCGACATTGCTTTCCCCCTCAGTGTTCTGTCACGATACGTTGGAGAATGAAACCAGAATGACCAACACTGGAAGGCAGCAAAGCGAGTTCTGAGGTATGTAGGAGAGACTACCTCCTTCTATCTTGAGCTGGGGGGAACTCAGCCGATAACATTGGAAGGATACAGCGACTCCTCCTGGGCAGATGATCATGCCAACCGAAAATCATCACAAGGCTACGGCTTTCACCTTCGTTGTGGACTGATCAGATGGCGATCAACCAGGTCCTCTTCTGTTTCACTTTCATCCTATGAAACAGAACTGTACGCAGGAACCATGGCTGCCCAAGAAGCCATCTGGCTAAAACACCTACTGCAAGACCTTGGATATCCGCAACCACTCCCAGTCCTATGGTGTGACAATCGAAGCACCATCGCTCTCACTGAGAGTCCAGTCTACCATGGACGAACCAAGCACATTGAGTTTCACTACTTCTTCATCAGGGAGAAGGTCCAGGCAAAGGAACTCTTGGTTCAGCATGTAGCCTCAAAGGCCAACAGGGCTTCCATCTTCACGAAAGCCCTAGACCAGGCCCAACATGCAACAATGGTATATCTCCTAGGTCTCAGGACTTGAGACACCTGAAGCCTCCACACTGGTTCCCCTTCACGAGGGGTGTCAGGAATAAAGAATAGAAATCAGCGTGGAGACTGTAGCACATCTGAGCACCCGCAATAAAAGAACCGCACGAATCTCAACGGACACGCACAACCGAGATCCGTGCACCGACACTATCATGTCCCAAAGTCTCAGAGAAATCCGACAAGCTGCGCTCTGGTAAAACCATCGCAACACGTCTCTCGAAGAACACGAACTAGCACTTCCACCTCGCAAGGGTCCTAGCGAAGCCCAAGTAACACTACTTTAAGGTAGCTTAGATCAATGTACTCTTGCTTCCACTATTCCATCAATCAATCATTTCTCTTCATCACTCTCGCAACCGTCATATCTTCCATCCTCGGCTGGCTGCCTGTCTCGCAACGCTCACTTCCAAAACTTGTTACTGCCAACCTGCTCAACGCATAACTTGTGCCAATCAGCGCCACAAGCCTTCCTGTGTCGCACTCTTCCCTCCTCAAAATCCTGACACCTCCCTCTCTCCCTACAGCTCCAGTGCCATCGGCATCCCCGGCGGTAGCGCTGCCGGTGGATCATCCACCGTCCCGAGGTGGACTAAGAGTTGCACCGGCCTCCCCTCCCCTCCCGGATCGCCTGCCGCGCCGGGGGCAACACCAGCTCCGGTGGATAATCCACCTGCCATCCCTGAGTCTATGCATGCAAGAGTCCTCCCTACCGGGGCCCGCGGGCCATTGGTTGATACGGCACCTGTCATGCCTCCAACACCGTGCGGCACGTTTCCTCCCGAATCCGGCGTCCGGTCACCACGACCTCCACAGGCATGGCAGACCCAACCATCACACGCAGCTCCTCCAGGCGCACACGGACTGATGCCCTCCCACCAGTGGAGGGTGACGAGCAGTACCAGGCCGAGTTTGCGGATGGAAGAGCACCCCACCACCGGAGACCTTTGAGGAAATGCGACGTCGCCTACTGGCCCTGGCGCCTGGGGGCGACCTGGAGCACTGGCAGCAGGAGTCACCAGTCAAAACATACGAGTGGTCAGATTGGGCACGAGCCCAAGTCCTATCTGGTGGCCGCACCATGGTGGAAATTTACCCGGACGTCCATGTTTGCTGCGATGCTCAAGCCACGCTCGACAAGTATGTGTGGCTGCAGGGGCGGCTCTAGAGGCGTGAGGATGACGCGTACTTACTGCGCTCGTACAGCCCGGTGATGCTGCGCGACAAACACATAATGCAAGAATAATACCGAATGCACGCACGCTCCGTCACCATATATGAGACTCTCGTCCCACAGGTCTACTTGGTGTGATTGAAGAAGCAGATTGGGGAGGCTTTTGCCACATGTGGGACTTGCATCTGCCATCACCCTCCCCAACGGATCCACCAGCCCCGTTTCGTGTGCGCCCGCCTCTGCGCACCAATGGAGAGGGTTGTAATTGACTTTCATGGCCCCCTCCGTACCATCCAACCCAAGAACGTGTACTGGATTCTCGGCATCGACCACATGACCAAGTGGGTCATGGCTCGGGCGGTCCCCAAGGCCGACACAGAACAAGCCACAGCGTTCCTGAAGGAAGAAGTCATGTACTGGGGAGGTGGATGCAAGATCATCTAGTGTGACAATGGCTCGCACTTCGCAGGGACATTCGCAGAATTGGCGGCGTACTTCAACAGCAAGATTGCAAATGGGGCACCATACCGGCCACAGGCGCAAGGCCATGTCGAGCGTATGGATGGGGCAATCACGCAGACCATCCGGAATTTGTCGGATGACAATGCACTCTGGGACGAGCAGCTAGAAGACATCATCTACGAATACAACATCACACCTCATTCGTCTACCACCTTCTCACCCTACATGCTGCGTCACGGCCAGCAACATTGGACCATGGCTACCATGCCGCTCATGCCTGACGCGCCGATGCCGCCACGGGAAGAGGGTGCGACTGTGGCCAAAGGGGTGGAATTGATGAAACAACGAGGTGCCTGGCTTCAAAGGTGCCTCCAAGAGGCTCGAACTCGGGGGTATGTCGCAGCACAGCGCGGGGTGGACCGTACTAATGCCGGCCTCATGATCGACGACTTCCAGGTTGGTGACGGTGTGCGGCCGAAGCCGGAGGAGGTGGGCAGGGCGTGACAAAATGAAGCGATAATCCTGGACTAGTGTTACCAGGTTTGGGCCGTACATGGAGTCTATGTGTGGCTCGAGGGCCGCCACATTTCCAACATCATGGTGCGACGTGAGCGACTTGAAAAGCTCCCGGTCCGTTGGCAGGCCCTCGCGGCCGGGCGACACCCGCCCCGCATCAATATCGATTACGACGTGGAGGAAGTGGCAGCTAAGTTTGCAGGGATGCCTCAGTCTCCCTATCGCCCACACCGCCCTCCTCCACCAATCACCACAATTGCAGTTCCTGCGGCCGACAGACCTGAGCCTTTGGCCGGGGGGACCCGGCTTGTTTCGTCGGGTATTGGGATGCATTCCCTCGCACTTCAAGACAAGGAAGCACACAAGCAGGAAGCTGGGGCAAGCGCAACACCACAACAACAGGAGCAGCAAGAAAGGGCAGCAGAGGAAGGGGCAGGACATGCCGTGGCAGAGATGGAAGGCATCACCAAGAAGCGACGTCGGGCCGGGAAAGATAAGCTCGCTACCCAGCGGCCCAGGACCACTAAGGAGGCGCCGTCAGGAACGGTACCAGAAGTCCAGCAACAGCTGCCTCCCTGCGAGGCCACGGTAAATGTGGTGCCTGAGGCTCCGGGGCAACCAGTGTCGAAAGCAAAGCAGGTACACCAGAGTCTCGGAGCGGCACCTGGTGCAGTAACGACAGCCACGCGACAAAGGCGGGCGCAGCGGCCACACGCTGCGACAATACCACATATGACAGATGATCAACCCGCATCGACGGTGGCAGATGCTGGACATAGCCTGGGCCTATTGCTATCGACCGCGACAACATCAAGAGTGCGTCTCGGGAGACCCCAGCAGCAGAGACAGGAGGCGCTTNCGGTAAATGTGGTGCCTGAGGCTCCGGGGCAACCAGTGTCGAAAGCAAAGCAGGTACACCAGAGTCTCGGAGCGGCACCTGGTGCAGTAACGACAGCCACGCGACAAAGGCGGGCGCAGCGGCCACACGCTGCGACAATACCACATATGACAGATGATCAACCCGCATCGACGGTGGCAGATGCCGGACATATCCTGGGCCTATTGCTATCGACCGCGACAACATCAAGAGTGCGTCTCGGGAGACCCCAGCAGCAGAGACTGGAGGCGCTTCCTTCTACGACAACTGCACTCGGCGCGGCGCCCGGAGCGCCAGCACCATCGGAAGCAACAGCAGAGCAGCGCGAGCGGGAGGTCCTGCCTTTTGCGGCAACTACACCCGGCGCGGCGTCCGGAGTGCCAGCGCCACCAGCAGCTGCAGCAGAGCACTGGGGACAAGATGTACTGCCTTCTACGGCAGCTGCATCTTGCGAGGCGCCTGGAGTGCCAGCACAATTGGCAGCAACAGCAGAGCAGCGGGAGGAGGAGGTATTGCCTTCTATGGCAGCTGCACCCGGCACGGTGCCCAGGGCGCAAGCACCACCAGTAGCAGGAGCAGAGCAGCGGGGACAGGAGGTGCTACATTCTGTGGCAGCTGCACCTGGCACAGAGCCCGGAGCGTTAGCATCATCGGCAGTAGCAGTAGAGCAGCGGGAGCAGGAGGCGCTGCCTTCTACAGCAGCTGCACCCGGTGCGACGCCCGGAGTGCCAGTGCCACCAACAGCAACAGCAACGTAGCGGGGATAGGAGGTACTGCCTTCTACGACAGCTGCACCCGGCGTGGCGCCCGGAGCCACGCCAGGCGCCGGGCGACCGGCGTGGCTCACCGTCCTGCTCACTCTCCAAGTCGTCAGGCACCGTGAAGTTGGTGGGCTTGCACCACCTCCCACTTGCCTTGTACTTACGGCGCAGCCGCACGTTGCAGCGCTCCAACATCTCCAGCGTGCTGACGCTAAGGCGATACAAACGCATCCATCACTGTGGACCAAGCCGTGATCATGTCAACCTCACTCCCAAGGTCATTGCCAAAACGGCGCGGGTACACACGGCACGCAGCAGCATACAGCGGGCAGCTCATGTCAGTAGTCTAGCGGGCTTGCAGGCGCTGCATAGCATGCTTCACAGACGCAGCAGAAACCTTTGCCAGCTTGCGCCCGCGGGGGCGCGACAGTGAAGCAAGATCACTCATGCAATCAAACAATCTTTCATATATCTCACCCGCTGTCCCTCCCGACGTGTCAGCAATGCGTAGCACAGTCACCAATGGCGTAAAAAAATCTCTCAGCTGGCGAACCTGTAGCCAAAACACGCGGCGGTGCACAAGACATCTCACAGCCTTCTTGTGTGCCTTGAACATCCCATCCCGCTGATTGCCCATGGCCGCCCAGGACTCGTGGTTGACCAGCTTCAGCAGGATTGGACGCATGTCTAGTAGGCCCGGCAACATGGAGTGCGCAGATGCAAAACGCGTGTCTCATTTGGCGTGCAAGACCCGCCCACCCAACTGTTGCTTCAACTAGGTCGGTGGCATGTCGTTGTTGCGAAAAAATTTGACAACCTTCTCAGCCTTGGACAAGACTGCCGACCCCCACTCTGTCTTGCCAATGTCCTTCATGACAAGGTCACAGTTGTGTGCACAGCAACCTTGCCACAGGACTTTTGGATACTTCCCTGCCAGGTCTTGGAATGCGCGTTTGTTGACTGCTGTGTTATCAAAACAGCGGACACCACGTGCTTGACACTGACAGCCTCGACCGCCTCCTCAATCATGGCCCCCATGTGGGATGCATTGCGGGTCTTCCCATTGGCATCGCGTGAAAACACGTGACAGGCACCCTTAGCGTTTACAGCCATCGCATTGTAAATTGGACGCTGCTGCTGATCCGCCCACTCGTCCACGGCAACTGTGACGCCACAAATGGGCCAGGCTTGCTTCAGCGACGTATCCTCGACCTCTAATTTCTTGTCCAATGCTGGCAGTATGTCACTCACGANCAGGACTTTTGGATACTTCCCTGCCAGGTCTTGGAATGCGCGTTTGTTGACTGCTGTGTTGTCGAAACAACGGACACCACGTGCTTGACACCGACGGCCTCGACCGCCTCCTCAATCATGGCCCCCATGTGGGATGCATTGCGGGTCTTCCCATTGGCATCACGTGAAAACACGCGACAGGCACCCTTAGCGTTTACAGCCATCGCATTGTAAATTGGACGCTGCTGCTGATCCGCCCACTCGTCCACGGCAACTGTGACGCCACAAATGGGCCAGGCTTGCTTCAGCGACGTATCCTCGACCTCTAATTTCTTGTCCAATGCTGGCAGTATGTCACTCACGACAGTGCCGTGGCTTGGAAGGCTAAATGAGCTGTTGGTGCTTCGGCCTGTGCGCACCACGTCGTTCAGCAGCGGCTCACGTGAGAAGTTGATTGGGTACGCAGCACAGGCCATGAGCTTGACTAATGCCATCTGGCAGCTCTTGTTCCCGGCTGCCTCACAATGAGGCCTCACGGACGTTTGAACCATACCAGCCATCCGGTTAACATCCACCAGCCGAACTTTCTGCGGCTGCTGCTGGTACAACTGCAGCTGCTGCTGGTACGCCGGCGGCTATTGCAGGTACACCTGTGGCTGCTGCTGGTACACCTGCTGCTGCTGGTGCAGCTCCTGCTGCTGCTGCTGCTGCTGCTGCTGCCCACGAAGGTCTGCTGCTATGAGGAGTGCTACGTCTTGCTGTCGCCTTATCTGTTGGTCAATGGAGCTCATGCCAGCAGACTCCATGCCAGGAATGGCACCGGTTGCATCACCCTCATCGTCTCCACTCGGTAGGCGAGCTCGGCGCTGAGTCTCCTGTCGCTGCAAGCTCTCCGCCAAATTAACCCGTTTCACAGGCTTGCTGCTTGTATCCCATGAATCCCCGAGGCCGTTATACAGATGGGGGCAAGCAGGTTTCCAGTCGGCTGCTGGACGAGGGGCCCTCTCAAGGCCAAGAACGTCTTTGGCGTGAGGCGGTGGGAACGGGCACGTGGCCATGTTGCCGTTTGGGATGCCAAACTGCCCGCGGATGCGGTCGCAAGTGTCGCTTGACGTAACGCCGCATGAGCCACAAAAGAACCCAGGTTTCCTTGAGGCCGTATGCACTGGCTGACAGTGACGCGAGAGGGCGAGCGTTATATGATCTCCATGGAGACGCCCGGCAGGAGGGGGGTTGAAGTCCGCATGGTTCAGACGGTACGCAGAGGCAACAGAGGTTGAAGATGGAAGGAATGACGATTCCATCACAGATGGTGCAGTCTGGCGCCGAGGTGCCATGGATGCACCTCGTTCCTACAATCGTAATGCTCTATTCGCGTATGAGTGACGCGGAATGACTAGTAGTACTTCATAGCGTTGTTACGACGCGGATCCAGTGTCAACTACCTGAGCGGTGGGTGGTTGCAAGGGCCCCTGCCCCTGTCCCTGCCTCCTGCTAGGCCTCATCGGCCTCACTCGAGGCAGAGGACCCGACCGGTGGGTGGTTGCGAGGCCCTGCCCCTGCCTCCTGCTCCCTGCCAGGCCTCGTTGGCCTTTGGATCCATGCTCCGTTCACCATCGATCCAAGCTTATCAATGTTGGACGGGCTGGTCAGCCCTCCGCCGGCGACCACCGGCTGTGGATCCACGGTCGGCGACCACCGGCAGTGGATCGATCTGACGAGGAGCCACCGTCGATGGATCCACGGCCGGCGACCACAGGCAGTGGATCGATCCGACGAGGAGCCACCGTCAATGGATCCACGGCCAGCGAACACCGGCAGTGGATCGATCCGACGAGGAGCCACCGTCGATGGGTCCACTTTCGGCGACCACCGGCAGTGGTCCCATCGACAATTAGCCCTTGTGGATCGTTCCTCGGCCGTCGGCCAATCGATCGACATCAATCGATCGTCGGTTCTTGCTCGCCGTCGGTAGAGAGATCGACGGCGTCCGAGCAACCGACGGGGATTGATTGCATTGACTGATTGATCCACGGCAATCGAATGCGTCAAAAACAAAAAGGGGCATTGCAAAACTTTCGAGCTGCGAGTTTCATCGTGAATCTCGCGTTTGCGCTGATTTCGCCACCGGGAGCGCACAAAATGATAGTTAAAAAAATGGACTGAAGTACGATTTGCGGACAGAACTGAAAGTAAAAATATTCAGAAAGAAATCAACAATCATCCATGTACGTGGACTCAAACTGTGCAGCCAGAGTAATCGTTGATATGGCCGTGAAACAACCAGTGATCGGTGGACGAAATATCTGCCACCTATCGGATATCCCTATCATACCCCACAATAATGTTCATTTTCACTTGACACCTCAATTCAAGAGAATTTCAGAAATATATGTCCATTAAGATAATTTCAGAAATCATTGGAATGTCAAACCCTGGTTCAACAATTTTAAAAGAGAATATCAATCCCTAATATGACATGGGTTTGAAAGTTGAATGAAAACGGAATTTGTGGAGGAGGACGTGCGAGCGAGGGGTGGTGGCTGGGCAAGGGGGGGGTGGGCACCTCGGTGGGCTTCCGTGTGGCAGGGCTGGTCGGTGGGCTGGGGCCAGCTCACGCGTCCGAGGATCCCACCTCGCGTATTTTGGCGAACGCGAACGCGGTCCACATCAAGGCCCCCTCGATGTAGACCGGGGTTCCGCGGCCACAGTGACAGGGTCACCTCGGAACCCCGGGTCAACACTGAGGTAGAATACTGGTGGTTTGGTGTGGCTATTGTGCACAATGCCTTGACAAAGCTGGCATGTGCCACTGACCATGACCACAAAGTTTACCAGGTGACTTTAACTTCTACGAATCGTAACACAAATCAGCCACGGTCAGAGTGCCCAATCACAGTGCACATCTAATATGCATGACCTTACAGGTATGAAAAAGGTAAAAAACTGGTGGCTTGGCACGGCTATTGTGTGCAATGCCTTGACAAAGTTGGCATGCTTCACTGACCATGACCACAAAGTTTACCAAGTACCTTAAACGGCTATGAATCATAACACGAGTCAGCCACGGTCAGAGTGTCCAATAACAGTGCAGATATACTGGGCATGACCTTACAGGTAAAAACGAAGTAGAATACTGGTGGCGCGGTGTGGCTATTGTGCACAATGACTTGACAAAGTTGGCATGTGCCACTGACCATGACCACAAATGTATGTAAGTGAACTTAACTTCTATTGATCAGAACACGAGTCAGACACGGTCAGAGTGTCCTACCACAGTGCAGATGTACTAGGCATGATTTTGCAAGTGCAAACAAGGTAGAATACTGGTGGCTCGGTGTGGCTATTGTGCGCAATGCCTTTACGAAGTTGGCACGTGCCAGTGACCATGACCATAAAGTTTACCAAGTGACTTTAACTTCTACGAATCGTAACACGAGCCAGCCACGATCAGAGTGCCCAATCACAGTACACATCTAATATGCATGACCTTGCATGTATAAACAAGTTACAAAACCGGTGGCTTGTCATAGCTATTGTGCGCAATGCCTTGACAAAGTTGGCATGTGCCACTGACCACGACCACAAAGTTTACCAAGTACCTTAAACGGCTATGAATCATAACACGAGTCCGCCACGGTCAGAGTGTCCAATCACAGTGCTGATATACAGGACATGACCTTACAGGTATCAACAAGGTACAATACTGGTGGCTCGGTGTGGCTATTGTGTGCAATGCCTTGACAAAGTTGGCATGTGCCACTGACCATGACCACAAATGCATCCAAGTGACTTTTACTTCTATTGATCATAACACGAGTCAGCCACGGTCAGAGTGTCCAATCAAAGTGCCGATGTACTAGGCATGAACTTGCAGGTGCAAACAATGTAGAATACTGGTGGCTCGGTGTGGCTATTGTGCGCAATGCCTTGACAAAGTTGTCATGTGCCACTGACCATGACCACAAAGTTTACCAAGTGACTTTAACTTCTACGAATCGTAACACGAGTCAGCATCGGTCAGAGTGCCCAATCACAGTGCACATCTAATATGCGAGACCTTACAGGTATAAACAAGTTAAAAAACTGGTAGCTTGGCACGGCTATTGTGCGCAATGCCTTTACGTAGTTGGCATGTGCCACTGTTCATGACCACAAAGTTTACCAAGTACCTTTAACGGCTATGAATCATAACACGAGTCAGCCACAGTCAGATTGTCCAATCATAGTGCAGATGTACTGCGCATGACCTCGCAAGTATGAACAAGGTAGAGTACTGGTGGCTCGGTGTGGCTATTGTGCGTAATGCCTTGACAAAGCTGGCATGCGTAACTGACCATGACAAAAAGTGTATCCAAGTGACTTTTACTTCTATTGATCATAACACGAGTCAGCCATAGTCAGAGTGTCCAATCACAGTGCAGATGTACTAGGCATGATCTTGCTGGTGTAAAAAAGTTAGAATACTGGTGGCTTGGTGTGGCTATTGTGCGCAATGCCTTGACAAAGTTGGCATGTGCCACTGACCATGACCACAAAGTTTACCAATTGACTTTAACTTCTATGAAGCATAACACGAGTCAGCCACAGTCAGAGTACCCAATCACAGTGCACATGAAATATGCATGACCTTGCAGGTATAAACAGGGTTAAAACCTGGTGTCTTGGGAGGGCTATTGTGCGCAATGCCTTGACAAAGTTGGCATGTGCCACTGACCATGACCACAAAGTTTACCAAGTGACTTTAACTTGTACGAATCGTAACACAAGTCAGCCACAGTCAGAGTGCCCAATCACAGTTCAGATGTACTAGGCATGACCTTGCATGTATAAACAAGGTTAAAAACCGGTGGCTTGGCACGGCTATTTTGCGCAATGCCTTGACAAAGTTGGCATGTGCCACTGACCATGACCACAAAGTTTACCAAGTACCTTAAACGGCTATGAATCACAACACGGGTCAGCCACGGTCAGAGTGTCCAATCACAGTGCAGATATACTCGGCATGACCTTACAGGTATAACCGAGGTAGATTACTGGTGGCTCGGTGTGGTTAATGTATGCAATGCCTTGACGAAGTTGGCATGTGCCACTGACCATGACCACAAATGTATCCAAGTGGCTTTTACTTCTATTGATCATGACACGAGTCAGCCACGGTCAGAGTGTCCAACCATAGTGCAGATGTACTAGGCATGATCTTGTACGTGCAAACAAGGAAGAATACTGGTGGCTCGAAGTGGCTAGTGTGCGCAATGCCTTCACCAAGTTGGCATGTGCCAATGACCATGACCACAAAGTTTACCAAGTGACTTTAACTTCTATGAATCGTAACACGAGTCAGCCACAGTCAGAGTGCCCAATCACAATTCAGATGTACAAGGCATGACCTTGCAGGTATAAACAAGGTAAAAAACCGGTGGCTTGGCATGGCTATTGTGCGCAATGCCTTGACAAAGCTGGCATGTGTCACTGACCATGACCACAAAGTTTACCAAGTACCTTAAATGGCTATGAAGCATAACACGAGTCAGCCACGGTCAGAGTGTCTAATCACAGTGCAGATGTACTAGGCATGACCTTGCAGGTGCAAACAAGGTAGAATACTGGTGGCTCGGTGTGGCTATTGTGTGCAATGCCTTGACGAAGTTGGCATGTGCCACTGACCATGACCACAAAGTTTACCAAGTACCTTAAATGGCTATGAAGCATAACACGAGTCAGCCACGGTCAGAGTGTCTAATCACAGTGCAGATGTACTAGGCATGACCTTGCAGGTGCAAACAAGGTAGAATACTGGTGGCTCGGTGTGGCTATTGTGTGCAATGCCTTGACGAAGTTGGCATGTGCCACTGACCATGACCACAAAGTTTACCAAGTACCTTAAATGGCTATGAAGCATAACACGAGTCAGCCACGGTCAGAGTGTCTAATCACAGTGCAGATGTACTAGGCATGACCTTGCAGGTGCAAACAAGGTAGAATACTGGTGGCTCGGTGTGGCTATTGTGTGCAATGCCTTGACGAAGTTGGCATGTGCCACTGACCATGACCACAAAGTTTACCAAGTACCTTAAATGGCTATGAAGCATAACACGAGTCAGCCACGGTCAGAGTGTCTAATCACAGTGCAGATGTACTAGGCATGACCTTGCAGGTGCAAACAAGGTAGAATACTGGTGGCTCGGTGTGGCTATTGTGTGCAATGCCTTGACGAAGTTGGCATGTGCCACTGACCATGACCACAAAGTTTACCAAGTACCTTAAATGGCTATGAAGCATAACACGAGTCAGCCACGGTCAGAGTGTCTAATCACAGTGCAGATGTACTAGGCATGACCTTGCAGGTGCAAACAAGGTAGAATACTGGTGGCTCGGTGTGGCTATTGTGTGCAATGCCTTGACGAAGTTGGCATGTGCCACTGACCATGACCACAAAGTTTACCAAGTACCTTAAATGGCTATGAAGCATAACACGAGTCAGCCACGGTCAGAGTGTCTAATCACAGTGCAGATGTACTAGGCATGACCTTGCAGGTGCAAACAAGGTAGAATACTGGTGGCTTGGTGTGGCTATTGTGTGCAATGCCTTGACGAAGTTGGCATGTGCCACTGACCATGACCACAAAGTTTACCAAGTGACTCTAACTTCTACGAACCGTAACACGAGTCAGCCACGGTCAGAGTGACCAGTCATCGTGCACATCTAATATGCATCGTATTGCATGTATAAAAAAGTTAAAAAACCGGTGGCTTGGCACGGCTATTGTGCGCAATGCCTTGACAAAGTTGGCATGTGCCACTGACCATGACCACAAAGTTTACCAAGTACCTTAAATGGCTATGAAGCATAACACGAGTCAGCCACGGTCAGAGTGTCCAATCACATTGCAGATGTACTAGGCATGAAATTGCAGGTGCAAAAAAGGTAGAATACTGGTGGCTCGGTGTGGCTACTGTGCGCAATGCCTTGACAAAGTTTGCATGTGCCACTGACCATGACGACAAAGTTTACCAAGTGACTTTGACCTCTACGAATCATAACACGAGTCAGCCACGGTCAGAGTACCCAATCGTAGTGCACATCTAATACCCATGACCTTGCACGTATAAACAGGGTAAAAACCCGGTGTCTTGGCACGGCTATTGTGCGCAATGCCTTGACAAGGTTGGCATGTGCCACTGACCATGACGACAAAATTTACCAAGTGACTTTAACTTTTACGAATCGTAAGAGGAGTCATCCACAGTCAGAGTGCCCAATCACAGTTCAGATGTAATAGGCATGACCTTGCAGGTATAAACAATGTAAAAACCCGTGGCTTGGAACGACTATTGTGCGCAATGCCTTGACAAAGTTGGCATGTGCCACTGACAATGACCACAAAGTTCACCAAGTATGATAAACGGCTATGAATTATAACACAAGTCAGCCACGGTCATAGTGTCCAATCACAGTGCAGATATACTAGGCATGACCTTACAGGTATGAACAAGGTAGAATTCTGGTGGCTCGGTGCGACTATTGTGCGCAATGCCTTGACAAAGTTGGCATGTGCCACTGACCATGACCACAAATGTATCCAGGTGACTTTTAATTCTATTGATCATAACAGAAGTCAGCCACGGTCAGAGTGTCTAATCACAGTGCAGATGTACTAGGCATGACCTTGCATGTGCAAATAAGGTAGAATACTGGTGGCTCGACGTGGCTATTGTGCGCAATGCCTTGACGAAGTTGGCATGTGCAACTGACCATGACCACAAAGTTAACCAAGAGACTTTAACGTCTACGAATCGTAACACGAGTCAGCCACGGTCAGAGTGCCCAATCATTGTGCACATCTAATATGCATGACCGTGCAGGTATAGACAAGTTAAAAAACCGGTCGCTTGGCACGGCTATTGTGCGCAATGCCTTGACAAATGTTGCATGTGCCACTGACCATGACCACAAAGTTTACCAAGTACCTTAAACGGCTATGAATCAGAACACGAGTCAGCCACGGTCAGAGTGTCCAATCACAGTATAGATATATTGCGCATGACCTTGCAGGTATGAACAAGGTAGAATACTGGTGGCTCGGTGTGGCTATTGTGTGCAATGCCTTGACAAAGTTGGCATGTGCCACTGACCATGACCACAAATGTATCCATGTGACTTTTAATTCTATTGATCATAACACGAGTCAGCCACGGTCAGAGTGTCTAATCACAGTGCAGATGTACTAGGCATGACCTTGCATGTGCAAAGAAGGTAGAATACTGGTTGCTCGACGTGGCTATTGTGCGCAATGCCTTGACGAAGTTGGCATGTGCCACTGACCATGACCACAAAGTTAACCAAGTGACTTTAACTTCTACGAATCGTAACACGAGTCAGCCACAGTCAGAGTACCCAATCATTGTGCACATATAATATGGATGACCGTGCAGGTATAAACAAGTTGCAAAACCGGTCGCTTGGCACGGCCATTGTGCGCAATGCCTTGACAAATTTGGCATGTGCCACTGACCATGACCACAAAGTTTACCAAGTACCTTAAACGGCAATGAATCAAAACACGAGTCAGCCACGGTCAGAGTGTCCAATCACAGTATACATATATTGCGCATGACCTTGCAGGTATGAACAAGGTAGAATACTGGTGGCTCGGTGTGGCTATTGTGTGCAATTCCTTGACAGAGTTGGCATGTGCCACTGACCATGACCACAAA